>CM066331.1:133464313-133759313 GCA_033807585.1 Hydrophis major
GCAGTGGGTCAGGAAGACAGCGCACTTCATGGGGCCGGTGGCGTCCTTCAGGTCGCTGCACTCGAGGAACATGCGGAATCGATCGGAGTATGATTCCCAGTCCTCGGTGGCGGGGTTGAAGGGTGCTGGGGGTGCGATTTTCGCCATCGCGGTGGTTTGTCTGGCTTCCGTCGGACATGTGGTTCGGTTCAGGGTCTGGATCCCACCCTCGTCGCCAGTGTTGTGTCCGCGAAATGATGCCAGGAGTCGGTGACTTCATATCATGCTCTTTATTTGAGGTTGGAACCGAACTGGGGCAAAGGGAAAAAGATCGCGGCTTTTATTCTTTTAGCCGTGGCGGCCACGGCCAATGGCACCGCTTTGAATCTCCCGCGATCCGAATGGACCAATCGCGGGAGATTCTTAGCGAGCCAATCGGCGCAGCTCGCCTGACCAATCAGAGTGCCCTGCGCTTTGGCCAATCAAAGCGCGGGGATCTCAAGAATGCTAATTAAGGACAGAACAGTGAAGGTAGGAGTGGTGTGATGGCCTAGACATGGAGCTCACATCTCACAATCAGGAAGTTTGGAGTTCAAGCCTAGGTTGAGGCAGACTAGGCTCACTCTGAGCAACTCTGAATATATCTACTAAACATTGGCAACAGGAAGAACACTCCACATTGGCAACAGGAAGAACATTCAGCCATTAAAACACTCTGCTAGCTCCATTCAGTTGTGCAGACTCCACCTCACAAGGAATTATGGGACTGTTAAATGAAGACGATGATAGTCATTGTGAAGATGTGTCACTTCTCTGTATTTAAATCTCTTTCAGTAGCTCTTAAAAGTTTCCAAATTGGAAACTATATTATTTGGAACTAGGAGAGGGTCTTATGGGTGTATGCTTCCAGTTAAACTTTGCAAATATATTATGCTTTTAACTTTTGGAAAAGTTTGAAAAGCTCAAAAAATATCTTTGCCTGAACTTAAGGTATTGATGTATTTTAAAAGTACTCATAATATAGTTTGCTTACAAATATTGTTTTCAGGCTTAGGTTCACCAGAGGTCAATGCATTTCAATGGGAAGTTATGTTAATGATTAACTTTGACAAGTAGCCTTTCTACAATAGATGAAATTAGATAAGACATCATGTCTGGTAGGGTTCATAAGTGAATGACATCTCCATCACCTGAGTGTTAATTCTTTACTTTGATAAAATGACTGAAAACTCTTTGTTCAGTTTACATGTATCAGTGGCTCTATTTCGGGAAGTTTTCAAACCACACATATATTTTGTTCAAATCAAACTGTGAAAATTGAACTAATAAATAAAGTTCATTTTGTAAGATTATCACTTATGTAATGTCTATAATCTCATCAAATAAGAGGCAAAAATTGTAACATATTCATAAAATCCTTATACTATATAAGAACCAATATTTTCCTCTCTACTACTTGATTCCTTCACAAGATTCTTATATTAAATCTTAAACCTGGCAAAATAAATTAATTTCTAGTAAAAATTCCATGTCATTTTAATGTGCTGCCCCAAAGCAAAATTCTTTTTATTACCTCTGTTTTCTACATACACAGTAAGATTCATATCCAATGGTATGTGTACCCTCGAGTGGTTTTGGAGGGATGATAATTAATATAAGTAATTAAAAGGCATTATAAAACTACTATATCTTTCCTTCCTTAACTATGTTTCAAGGAAATGGGATAAGAAAGAAAGATCACAAGGACTGACACGAAGTTTTCAGCTTTGCCCAAACCACTTTATTAACACAAGGGTTTACACGTTTCTTTTCTTAATCATTTCTGTAAATTGCTTGTTTTTTTTTTTTTTTTTTACATTAAGACAGGGGTCTCCAACCTTGGCCGCTTTAAGCCTGGTGGACTTCAACTCCCAGAATTCCCCAGCCAGTGTGTCTTCTTCAATCCTGGTTGGAAGAAGTTTTATGCAAATTTAAGGACTTAATATTTTTCTAGAATAAACAGCAAAAAGGTGATTAAGCCATTGATTAAGCCCAAGTTATAAATGGACTAAGGGGGTAGATGAATTTGAATTAAGATTTTGACATCAATATTAAGAATCCTTTCTTTGAATTGTTTATAATTCTACAAAAATATGAAGATTTTAAAATTCTGCATAAAAAAGTTCCTACTGGAAAACTGTTGATTTAAAAAAGGAATTAAAAAAATAGGATAAGGGAACCAGAAAGAACTAAGGATTATAATTACAAGTAAAAAAAAATAATGACAATAGAATAGAATAGAATAATGATAATATCTTCACTTTCTAAAATTGCACACAATTATTGAATAATATAAGTTTCACCATGTTTCAGTTACGCCCTTAAAGATCCACATCCTAAAACAATAGGTTTTTAAGTTATTGGACTAATTTACCTGAAGCAGCTGCATAGAGATCATTGTGTGTTATCATAAAAATTTGATAAATATTATAAATACACCAGTGTAGGAACAATGCAATACAAACAATTGCAACAATGCAATTTTATGTTGGCATTTGGACCTTAAATTCCCCCCCCCCCAATATCAACATTTTCAACAATTATCCCATTGAGGTTACTTTAGTTTAGCAATAACAGTTCTCACATGCATGTCTCTTATGTTTAATAGCCCCCATATCCAGAAAAGATAGTTGCATATTTTCTAGTTTAAAATAAAAATCATTAACAATTTGAATATAATATCCCTAAACAGCTCAATGACAAATTAGTTACATGGTGGCAGTATATCAATTATTCTTTCTGATGGAGAAAACTTAAAAAATTGTCAAATTGTTATTTAGCACTGCCACTGAAAATTCTCAGGTGCTTTCTTTGATGGTTTACATATCATTGAAAACAATAAATATTTTCTAATTTTACAACAAATCCTCAATTGCCCATATTTAGCTAAATTGAATATCCTGCTATTATAAAGCATTAAGAATAATATATATTGCTTGGCTGGCTATATTTGAGCTGGATATATGTGTAATAAAAATATATTTTACTAAATAAATAGTCACTGAAACAGCTTTTGCAAAAAAAAAAAGGTATCTCCCATCTAAATCGTCAGAATACCCATCTTCCAAAAAGATCTTCAAGTCTATGGAATGTAAAACAACACTAAAAACAAAAACAGTGGATCTCATTTGTAGTTGATTATGACCTAGCATTTCTTTCCCATTGTCAACAATCAGTTTTAATCCACACAATCTATTTTAACAATTTCTAAATACTTTACTAAAAAAAGAAAATGGGAAAGTCCCCGACTGAAGAATTATACTAGTCACAAATCTATCATCAACATTACTGGATCACATCCTTGAGAATATAAAGAATTTCATATTTGCTTCAGAGAAACAAAGTTTTCAAGAGCACCAGAATGGTGGACTTGACTATAGAAAACAAAAACTCATTTGCTTGCGAAAGACAATGTTTACAATAACAGGTTCAATATGTGAGTAAGGAAACTGACCGTGTCAAAACTGGTCAAAAGTCACTTTTTTCAGTGCCACTGTAAATTTGAATGGTCACTAAATAAATGGTTATAAGTCAAAGATTACATTATTAACTTTCCTCAGTCACTGTTGTTCCTAGAATCTTCTCAGGGTCTTGTGTAAGGCTTCAGTCTCAAATATAGCTAGATTCTACTTTCTCATCAGTAATGTATATTGCAGATTATTATGAACTTCAAAATTCAAATAGAAAGAAAAATCATGGATCTGAATATAAAGTGGAAAGATATTGTTGTGAATTAATAAAAAGTGAACTAATAAAAGTGCTTAATAAAGATTATTAAAACCTTTAGAAAACTGCAGGGTTCTGACCCTGCACTTCTGATTGGCCGATAATAGTGACATCTGATTGGTCCATTCAGGAGAATCTGATTGGCTATTAGCTGGCCTCTCTCATTGGTTAAGGGAACTAATGCTTCCCGTTTCTTATTGGTTACTTGATCAGCAGCTTGCCTATAAAAAGGGCTATTGCTGCCGTAGTTTTTGCTCTGTTCCACAATGTTGAATAAAGAGTTGAAGTTCACTGTTCATTGTCTTGTCTCCAATCCTTGCGCCCATGTGCAGAACTTAACACTGGCGATGAGGATGGGATTTGGAGACGTCAGAGCTGACTGAACACTACAGAGCGCCAAACAGCACGTGGCTGAAGACGCACCAACGGCTGAACCATGTCCAGCAGCATCATACCACCTGTTCCATTCGACCTGGCACAAGAAGACTGGGACTCATATATGGACCGATTCCAGATATTTCTGGAGACCAACAACTTGAAGGATGCCACTACCGGAAAGAAGTGAGCGGTATTCCTAACTCACTGCGGGCCGACTGTGTTTAAGATGGCTAAGGCACTAGCCAAACCAACTGAGATGAAGTCCATGGACTGGGACATCCTCGAGCCCCTTCTACGGGCCCACTACACACCGACTGTACCAACGCTTGTTCGAAGACATGAATTTTATCAGAGAGACCAGCAGAAGAGAGAAGCGTTGCAGATTTCATAGTGGATCTCCGGAATTTGGGAGGCCTCTGCAGGTTTGCCGACCTCAAAGAGGCCCTGAAAGACTGAATAATTCTGGGATTAGATGCACCACATGTGCAGAGCAAGCTGACGGCGAAAGGTGACATCAGCCTTACAGATGCCATCGCTGAAACTACTGCAGCAGAAGCAACCAGGAAGTCAGATGCACGAATGCACCGCACTCACGCCCCGCTCCGCCAACTCGCTGGCGAAATCTCGCCTCACCTGGAAGGACAGGCAATGACAGCCCACCATGAGGACCTCAAATCGTCATCGGAAAGCGATGAAGAAGAGGCCAACCAGCTCCGGTCTGAAGGAGACCAACGCCATCAACGTAACCAGAGAGTGCAGTACCAATGCGCTGGTTGTGGGGCAAACCACCCACGATCAGACTGCAAACTCCTCGACCGCTCTGCCATGTGTGCGGGAAAAGAGATCACATCAGAAGAGTCTGTAGAAGCAAGCAAGGATCCAACCCACCTCAGAGGGGGACCAACTACCGCCAGCCCACAGGAAGTCGTCTTGTGAATCGAGAATACTTAACCCACCAATGGAACAACTACTCCTACAGAAACAAACCACTAGACCAGTCAACGAAATGAGAAGAGGCACACCAAACCATCATGATTGGTCATGCCTCATCATTAGATGGCAAGAAGATCCAGGTGAAGGTCGCCATCGAAAACCAGCCCTGCATGATGGAAGTCGATTCAGGATCGTCCCTCTCGATAGTTTCCTGGAAGACCCTTAAACAATTAATTCTCACCGTCCTGCGGCAAGACCTCAGATTCCAAAGAATCATACTTAAGGACTGTCAGGGAAATTGAATTCCAGTCGTTGGATCCAGCAAGGTCCGCGTCTCATTTAAAAATTGTACTGCATCCCTACCACTAACCATAGTCTACAGGGATCGGCCTAGTTTGTTAGGCCTCCAATGGTTGGAATTGAAGTAGGCGGCATTCACCGAACCAACAGCAACGACTGGGAAGAGGCCATTGTCCGGGAGTTCCAGTCTTTACAGAGAAATTAGGCAAGTACAGGGGGACCCTAATATCATTTAACCTTAACCCCAAAGTATCTCCCATCCGCCTTAAGCCTCGTCAAGTTCCATTTGCCCTTAAACCAAAGATTGATGAGCAGCTTGATAAATTAATAGCCCAGGGTGTGTTAGAACCAACCGACCACGCTACCTGGGAAACCCCAATCGTAACACCCATCAAGCCAGATGGATTGATAAGAATTTGTGGGGACTATCGAGCCACCCTGAATCACGCCCTTCAGCAGAATGCTTACCCGGTACCGGTGGTGCAATACCTTCTCCATTCCCTGGGGGGTGGAAAAGTCTTTGCTAAATTGGATTTAGCATAGGCATATCAACAACTGCCTGTAGACAAAAAAACAGCAGAGGCACAAACGATCATTACGCACCGAGGTGCATTTAAGTGCAACCGACTCCAATACGGAGTTAGTGTGGCCCCAGGAATTTTTCAGAGCTTGATGGAGAGACTACTACAGGGTATAAAAGGGGTTGTACCTTATTTTGATGATGTTTTAATTGCTGCTCCAACTAGAGAAATACTAAGGGAGCACCTGAGGTTAGTTCTCCAGAAATTTAAAGACTCTGGCCTTAAAGTAAAAAAAAAATAAGTGTCAACTGTGTACGGATAAGGTAGAAATTTTGGGGTACTTAATCAATAAACAAGGCATTCACCCCACCAAAAGCAAGCTTAGGGCAATCAAAAACGCTCCCAGGCCCCGAAATAAGACTGATCTCCAAGCTTTCCTGGGCTTTATCAATTTCTACAATGTGTTCCTGCCCCACAAAGTGACCGTAGCCGAGCCCCTACATCGTCTGTTGGACAAAAAGGCAACCTGGATCTGGGGACACTGAGAGGAACACGCGTTCCGACAAGTAAAAAACTTATTGACTTCAGATGCTGTTTTGATGTAGTATAATGAGACTTTGCCTTTAACTATTACATGTGATGCATCACCATTCGGAGTGGGTGCCATTTTGAGCCATGTGTTACCAAATGGTAGTGAAGCCCCTATTACCTGCTTTTCAAAAACGCTATCAAAAGCTGAACGTAACTATAGTCAAATCGATAAAGAGGCTCTTGCTGTTAAACGATTGCATGAATATATTTATGGGTGAGTTTTTACTATAATCACTGACCACAAACCTTTGCTGGGGATTATAGCGGGGGACAAGCCAACCCCTTATATATTGTCTCCCAGAATGACTTGCTGGTCGGAATTCTTGGCTGCATCTAATTATAAACTGCAACACCGCCCGGGAAAAGCCATCCCCCACCCTGACGCACTAAGCTGTGCACCACTTCCTGAAACTGTTGACGACCCAGCTCAACCGTTGCGATGCTCCAGATTGAAACACTTCAATCACCACCACTGACAGCTCGCGATATCACGATCGAAACCAAACGCGATCCCGTTTTGGCATGAGTTCTTAGCTGGGTCGAGCGAGGATGGCCATTGGATCAAATCCCTGACAACTTCGGTCCTTTCAAGAATTGACAGACGGAACTGTTTTCACAGAAAGGCTGCATAATTTTGGGGGATAGAGTCGTTGTCCCAGAGCAGCTGCAACGAGCGGTATTGAAAACCTTGCATCAAAGGCCACCCCGACATAGTGTGCATGAAGGCGCTCGCACGAAGCTACGCGTGGTGGCCGGGTATTGACAAGCAAATCGAAGCCTGGGTAAAGACTTGTTACAAATGCCAGGAAATTAGCAATGCCCCACCGAAAGCAACCCCAACAGAGTGGGAAACACTGAGAGGACCATGGTCCCGTATTCATATTGACTTTGCGGGACCTACTAAAGGACACACATTCCTAGTAACGGTGGATGCCTACTCAAACTGGCTTGAAATCCATGAAATGAAAAGTACCACAACTGAATCCGCTATCAGGAAATTGGACAGATTATTTGCAACCCATGGACTGCCAGACGTTCTGGTATCTGACAACGGGCCCCAGTTTACCGTGCTTTCTTTTGAACAGTATTTGGCGGACCGTGGTATTCGCTAACTTCGCCGTGGTATTCGATAACTTCACCGGGGCATCCTGCAGCCAATGGAAGAACTTAGCGCATGGTACAATTCATCAAAAAAAACCTACATAAAATGGACTATGGCGATATCGAAGATAAGATTAACCAGATACTCCTCCTTCAACACATCACTCTGCACAGCATCACCAACAAAACTCCAGCTGAATTGTTAATGGGACGAAAACTCTGCTCCCACCTTGACTGACTACACCCATCGTACGAACCAGAAAAGCCACACGGATCCAGTGGGAAATGCCGCAAATTCCAGATAGGCGATTTAGTCTTCGCTAAAAACTTTTCTGGTGATCTGCTGTGGGTCGAGGCAACTGTAATCCAAGTCACAGGACCCAGGTCGCACCGAGTAAAAAGTCGCGAGGGAAGAATATGGAAGCGCAATATTGATCAGCTGCGTTCAAGGCTGCAACCTTGTTTCTGCGACTCCGGTAACTTCCAAACTGAGGGGGGAGGAGATGCCAAGGAGATCGAGTTCGAAACGGCAGAAAGCATGAGTGGAAGAAGTGAGCATTTGGAAGAATCAGAGAGGATGGTGGATTTGCCTCAAAGAGACCCCTCGTCAGAAGCAAGCCCACAAAGGCAAGAGGACAATGAGGACATTAGCGGCACCGAGTTTTTAAATGAAGGTTCGGGGGCACTCTACTCGCCAGAAAACGTCCCGCCCAAGCAAGACTATAAACAAGTACCGGGGGGACAGCGAAAATCTAACAGACAATCTAAACAACCTGCCTATTTCAAGGATTACATCACCGCACCCCTTAAATGAAACCCGGGGGGAAGGGGTGTTGTGAATTAATAAAAAGTGAACCAATAAAAGTGCTTAATAAAGATTATTAAAACCTTTAGAAAAGTGCAGGGTTCTGACCCTGCACTTCTGATTGGCCGATAATAGCGACATCTGATTGGTCCATTCAGGAGAATCTGATTGGCTATTAGCAGGCCTCTCTCATTGGTTAAGGGAACTAACGCTTCCCGTTTCTTATTGGTTACTTGATCAGCAACTTGCCAATAAAAAGGGCTATTGCTGCCGTAGTTTTTGCTCTGTTCCACAATGTTAAATAAAGAGTTGAAGTTCACTGTTCATCGTCTCATCTCCAATCCTTGCGCCCATGCGCAGAACATAACAGATATGATATGAAAATATTGGCACAGACGTTCAGTTTTGTTACACAGGAAGATATTATGATAACGAACAACAGTATCTATGAAGCAGAATGTTTGAGTCTTGACAGCATTTAAACTGTGATTTAAAAAAAACCCCAAGTTGAATACTATTATTAAATATACAAGTCTCAGAAGTGTTGGTATTAATTAGAATAAGTAACCTTTTTGATCTCTTCCTGCATCTCTAAAAATACTTATTGGCTCACAAAGAAGCTGAATGACATAAGAGATGTAGTATGTGCAAAAATTCCAATTAGCAAACTGTTTGATGTATACCAGAGTGTTGGGAAGAAGAAGAAAAAAATAGAAAAATGAGCTGCAGGAACAGATGGAGCAGCTATTTGCTTGTGCTATAAACAATCATTGTGAAGAAAACATGAATGGAAATAATGAAAATGAATTTCAGACTGAATAAACTAAATAGCAGTGTCTGGAAATTGAGTCATTGCAACTGGATTTCTTTTCTTTTTTGTTTTGAAATATTATTATATATGGGTCCTCTAACTGAGGGCTCTTCAACCACTGATCTCTGGACCGGCCCTGGACTGCAGCATGACAGAAACCAGGCCACGCAAATAAGTGAAACCCCATCTGCAGGATGCAGGCAGCATGTGAAACCATGCCTCCCCAGGTCTGCAGGTCTGCAACCTAGTGCCCAAAAGATTTGGGGCTGCTACCCTAACCAACTTGCTAAGACTAAAGAAGCTACTAGGATAAACTAGTGAAATGTTTCAGACCAAAAAGGAAAGAATTCCAGTTGCCATTGTCAAGCAACTTTTCCTGGATGATTGAGAATCTTCATCAATCTGAATAGCAGATAATTTTTCAAAGTGTTCCTAAATATGAAAAAAAAAATGCATGGAAAGTTGAATGTAAGAAAATGAGGTTACATAATAATTAAGAAAGATTAAGTTTTACTTCCCTCTCAATACTTGTTGAAAAAAGTTTGTTTCCCCTCAAAATGACACTCATTTCATTACCCATTTGATGTTAGGTCAGCATGTCACTTTGGTGATCTAATACCCCTGGGGAGGGGGGTCAAACTCAATTTCAGGGTTGTGTTTGACCTTGGTGGGGCTGGGGTGTGTGTGGCAAGTTCAATATCACTTGTGTTGGGGGAGCCTCTGGCAGCCCAAGCACTCTGCTAGCGAAAAGGTTCTGCTCCTGAACTCCATTTTTGGCTGCGACTGCCTCCTACAACCCTCTGCCAGCTAAAACAGAGCTGGCAGAGGCAATGCCACTCCTTTCCTTTTTCCAGAGCAGCTTCGTGGGCCAGATCTAAGCACCCCACGGACCTGATCTGGCCCCTGGGCCTTGAATTTGATACCCCTGTAATAACCTGAGATCAACTATTGAATGGCTTTTAACGATAACAAGAGCAGCAGCAGCAGATGCCACAAGGCATTAAATAGTTGATTGGCTTTTTAAGAAAGAACCAAAGCAGAGGTGGTATTCAGCAGGTTCTGACCAGTTCTGGAGACCCAGTAGCAGAAATTTTGAGTAGTTCAGAGAACCAGCAAACACCACCTCTGACTGGAGATTTTACATTATCCTTCCCCTGCCATGCCCACCAAGCCACGCCCAAAGAACTGGTTGTAAAAAATTTTGAATCCCACCACTGAACCAAAGGGTATTCTAAACAGACCAACAGTATTTACAAAATAGAAATTTCACATATGAAAAGCCTGCATTTTTTTTCTGGCTACAAAAACATAAAAAGCAATACACAAGTTAGTTCAGTTTAGATAAACAGGAAGTTGCAGAAGAACTGCATAAATTCTAATCATCTAACAAGGAAGGTTTCAACATTATCTGCTATTGATCTACACCAATTAATGTAATAATGCATTGCCTAAGCCAATTAGCTTTTTGTCACAAAATAAATTTAGTTATTTTAATCTTTAAAAGTAAGCTTTGAAGGGGGAAAAATCAGAAATACCAACAAGAAAAATAAACAAAAATATTTTCATCAATTTCTTGGAATATCGTCAGTCCTTAAAGTTCAAGTATTGCATCGTAAGTAAATTATGTAGTTCATCAGCATTTATTTTTCATTTTTAAAATCTTTCATATGTGGAAAAAATAGAAGGATAGGAAGTATAGTAATATGGTAAGTACCAGTAGATGTATCAGAAGTGATGGGAAACCATAACAAAAACTTGAATATATTTATTAATTAAAAGTTTTGTGGGCATGGTTTGGTGGGCATAGCAAGGGAAGAATACTGTAAAATCTCCAGTCAGAGGTGATATTTGCCGGTTCACCGAAATACTCAAAAATTCTGCTACCGGTTCTCCAGAACTGGTCAGACCTGCTGAATACCACCTCTGTTCTTGATGATTTGTCAATGAATCCCACAAAGATTAAAAATGGAAAAGCTTCCATTAGATTTGTTCAGAATGGGATACTGAATATTTATCAAAGTTTCAGTGGCATCTAACAATGTTATTTATTACCCTCATCAGAAATCATCTTTTTAATTTTTTTAGCTATTTTATGTTTACTATTTTACTTCATCCTTGCCTTCACTGTTGTATTTTGTACATATCCATCTTGCTATTTAATTCTACCATAGCAACCATTTTTCTTGTTATCTTTATGAACAAGATTGCATTCTGAATATGCTTCCTAAGGCAGTATTCCTTACTATCATGTTTCTTCATAAATCATAGCCTCTCTGATACAGGAACTATTCTGCAGTAGCAGATCAGGTTCAGATAACTACTTTTATTTAGGGATTTCTAGAAGCTATTATTCAAAGTAATTTTCCATTTCCTTCTCCATCCATCTCTAAAGAAGAGTCTCAAAATGTAACTTTTGCAGGTAGTATAAACAAAAGAATTCTGGCTAACATTACTGCTATCAACAGTCCTATGCAATTGGAAAACTAGAGACAAATCAACTAAAGAACTACCATTAGATAAATTACAACAATAGCTGCAAGAGCATCTCATTTCAGAATAATATAAAAAGGAAGGTCTTTACTTGTCTTTAGATATATTTTTCTACTTTATGCACCTGCAAATCAAATCCATAAAAGAAATTTAAATGCAACCATTGAGCATGGAAAAGAAGAGGTTCTAAGTTCTGTGTTTAGATCTCACAATGTCTAGCAGATACATACATTGTCTGGTGAGATGATTTGCTGGTGGGACAAACCTCTGGCTCTTTTGCAAAGGAGTGAATAATGCAAGAAAGAAGAAGGTACATCCAAAGCGATAGTCATTGGAAAACTTATTCAGGCAGGCAAGTCTAAGATTAATCCATTGATACACTTTTGATGCTCTTGAAAAGATGTCAGTGACAATAAGTAGATAACTTATAGCAGGTCCTCAAAAATACACACTGAAATTTATTTTGAAATAAGATTAATGTCCCTTGTTGTTTCCTTCTTTCATATCTTACTTTTTAATTTATTTTCTTATTTATGGAATCCTTCTCAGTCTGATTTTTTTTAAAAATTCTTGTTTCTATTGCATCCAGACTGTCCATGCTTCCATAAAACATTTAGAACTTTTACATCACCACTCTAATGCATTTGGTGGATATTTAAAAAACAACAACATAAATACATATGTTTTCTTATGTTTTCGCAGGTACTTACATGTATGGTATTCAGCTTTGTTCAGGGATTTTCCCACGTCATTATAGTTGTGCTTTTAAAGTTGTAGCAACGTTTTGGCAGATGAGATTCTGCCAAAAAGTTCCTACAATTTTAAAAGCACAACTATAATGATGTGGGAAAATACCCGAACAAAGCTGAATAACACACACACACACACACACACACACACATACATATATAGATTTTACAGCATATATTGAACAATGGTTATTTTTTTTTTCTTTATCTTTATCATTGACGTGATCTGCCTTGTTACCATAACTCCTTCGTTCTTTTAATGTTTTAATTTCTCTATATAGTTTATGATTAAATGCACATCTTCTGTCGTTTCCATAATTTATCCAAATATCAAATATTATCTTTGCTTTAACCATTCATACCAAATGTTCCATATTTCATAATAGTCACTATCTTCTTTAATTTTTAACAGTGTGGTTAGGCTATCCATCTCAGCACATTCATGTATTTTTTTAATTCCCATATCCTCTGAAGGAATGAAAGACAGTTTCCAGTTTTGTGCATAGGTTATTCTAGCCACAGTTATGATATGCAAAATTAAATATTGATATTTTTGTCCATGTTTGAATCTATCATACTTAGCAGAAAGGTTTCAGGTTCAAGTTTTAAATTTTGTTTTGTTATATTTAAAATCCAATTTCTAATATTTCTCCAAAATTTCTGAGCATGTGGGCAAGTCCACCACATGTGAAAATATGTTCCTTGTGCGTAGTGACATTTCCAACAATTGGGTGGGAGATTGGGGAACATCTTAGCCAGTCTTGCAAGAGGTAGCTGCCAGCAATGAACTATTTTATATAAGTTTTCTTTATACGAGACTGACATAGGTAATTTGTAATTTGTTTGCCAAATGTGTTCCCACTTATCTGATTCAATACTATGACCCATGTTTTTTGCTCAAATTATCATAGATTCTGTAACTGTTTCTTCTCTTACTTTGTAGTCCAAAAGATATTTATATGTTTTATAAATTGTTTTCTTTTCCTCTCCTAGCCATATTTTATCTAATTCTTGTGGAGTCATATTAAAGCTGTTGTGAATCAACAAATGCTTAATAAAGATCATTAAGAGCTTGAAATAAAGTGCAGGGTTCAGGCCCTGCACTTCTGATTGGCTGATAATAGCGACATCAGATTGGTCCATTCAGGAGAATCTGATTGGCTATTAACGAGCCTCTTCCATTGGTTAATGGAGCTAGCGCTCCCTGTATTTTCATTGGTTAAATAAGTTAAGAGTTGCGTATATAAAGGGGCCCATCGTGGCCATCGGTTGAGCTGTTTCACATGTAAATAAAGAGTTTGAAGTTCACTGTTTCACTGGCTCGTCTCCATCCTTGCACCCATGCTCAGAACCTAACACTGGCAACGAGGATGGGATGTGGAGACATCAGAGCTTGCTGAACGACGAAGAACCATAACTGAGCACGTGGCTGAATGCACCAACGGCGGAACCATGTCCGGCAGCGTCATACCACCTGCTCCATTCGACCCGGCACAAGAAGACTGGGACTCATATATGAATCGTTTCCAGATATTTCTGGAAACCAACAATTTAAAGGATGCCACTACCGGAAAGAAAGGAGCGGTATTCCTAACTCATTGTGGGCCAACCATATTCAAGATGGCCAAGCCACTAGCAAAACCAGCAGAAGTAAAGTTTATGGACTGGGATGTCCTCAAACCACTGCTTAGGGCTCACTACGCACCGACCGTGCCAACGCTCGTGAGAAGGCATGAATTCTATCAGAGAAGTCAGTGGAAGGGTGAAAGCGTTGCTGATTTCATTGCGGATCTCGGGAATCTGGGAGGCCTATGCGAGTTTACCGACTTAGAAGAAGCCCTAAGAGACCGAATCGTTCTGGGATTAGATGCACCAGGCACTCAGAGTAAATTAATGGCAAAGGGCGACATCACCCTTAAAGACACCATTGCTGAAGCTACTGCAGCAGAAGCAACCAGGAAGTCGGCTGCCCAAATGTGCCGCACACACGCCACAGTTCCCCAACGAGCCAGCGACATTTCACCTCAGTCAGAGGGATAGCTAGAAACGGCCCACCACGAGGACCTCGAATCGTCATCAGACAGCAACGAGGAAGAGGTCCATCGACTTCGGTCCGAACGGGACCAACGCCAGAAATCACAGTACCAATGCGCCGGGTATGGAGCAAGCCACCCCCGGTCAGAATGCAAATTCCTCGATGCGCTCTACCATGTGTGCGGGAAAAGAGGCCATATAGGATGGGTCTGTAGAAGCAAGTCAGGACCCAGCCAGCCCTCAAGCGGGGCTAACTATTGCCAACTGATGGGAAGTCGTCCCGTGAAGCGAGAACCCATGAACCACCAATGGAACAACCACTCCTACAGAAACAAAACCATAAACCACCCAATGAAGCGAGAAGAGGCTCACCAAATGATCACGATTGGTCACGCCTCGTCACTAGATGCCAAAAAGATCCGAGTGAAAGTGGCCATCGAAAACCAGCCCTGCCTGATGGAAGTCGATTCAGGATCGTCCCTCTTGATGGTTTCCTGGAAGACCCTCAAGCAGCTCATCCCCATTATCCGTAGGCAAGATCTCCAGTTCCAAAGACTCATACTTAAGGACTATCAAGGAAATCAAATCCCGGTTGTTGGATCCAGCCGAGTACGGGTATCGTTTAAGAACCGTACAGCATTTTTACCCCTGACTGTAATCGACAAGGATCGGCCTAGTTTATTAGGCCTCCAATGGTTCACTCCACTTGGAATTGAAGTGGCCAGCATTCACCGAACCTACAGCAGTGACTGGGAAGAGGACCTCGTCTAAGAATTCCAGGACGTCTTTGCAGAAAAACTAGGTGAGTACAAGGGGACCCTGATATCATTTAACCTCAATCCCGAAATAGCTCTCATCCGCCTTAAGCCTCGTCGAGTTCCCTTTGCCCTTAAACCAAAGAGTGACGAGCAGCTTGATAAATTAATAGCCCAGGGAGTGCTGGAACCAACCGATCACTCTCCCTGGGAAACCCCAATTGTAACACCCATCAAGCCGGATGGATCAATAAGAATTTGTGGGGACTACCGAGCCACCCTGAACCACGCCCTTCAACAAAACGCTTACCCGGTACCGGTGGTGCAACACCTCCTCCATTCCCTGGGGGGTGGAAAAGTCTTCGCTAAACTAGACTTAGCCCAGGCATACCAACAACTGCCTGTTGACAAAAAAACGGCAGAGGCCCAAACAATCGTTACACACAGAGGCGCGTTTAAATGTAACTGGCTCCAGTTCGGAGTGAGCGTAGCCCCGGGAATCTTTCAAAGCTTAATGGAGAGACTATTACAAGGGATAAAAGGGTGTTGTTCCATATTTTGATGATGTGTTAATCATAGCCCCAACCCAGAAAATACTTAAGGAAGGCCTGAGGTTGGTTCTCCAGAGATTTAAAGACTCCGGTCTCAAAGTTAAAAAGAACAAGTGTTATTTATGTACAGATTGCGTAGAATTTTTGGGATATTTAATTGATAGTCAAGGCATTCACCCACCGATAACAAACTCAGGGCGATCAAGAACGCCCCAAAACCCCGGAACAAGGCCGACCTCCAGGCTTTTCTGGGCCTTATCAATTTTTATAACGTTTTCCTGCCTCACAAAGCAACCGTAGCTGAGCCCCTACATCATTTATTGGACAAAAAAGCAACCTGGGTATGGGGACGTAGAAAAGAACAGGCGCTTCGACATGTAAAAGATTTATTGACTTCTGATTCTGTCCTGATGCTGTATAACGAGACTTTGCCTTTAACGATCACATGTGATGCATCCCCATTCGGGGTGGCATCATTTTAAGCCATGTTTTGCCAAACGGTAATGAAGCTCCTGTTGCTTATTTCTCAAAGACATTATCAAAAACAGAATGCAACTATAGTCAACTTGACAAGGAGGCCCTTGCTATAAGTGTCCGCGGTTAAGAGATTTCATGAATATGTGTATGGCCGAACATTTACCATAGTGACTGACCACAAACCTTTGCTGGAAATAATCGCGGGAGATAGGCCAACACCGTATATATTATCTCCCAGAATGACCCGCTGGTCAGAATTTTTGGCAGCATACAATTACAAATTACAACAAATTACAACAAGGGAAGGCCATTCCCCACGCCGACGCATTGAGCCGTGCACCTCTTCCAGAGACTATTGATGACCCCGCTCCAATGGTCACAAAGCTGCAGATCGAGACACTTGAAACGCTGTCATTAATGGCCTGAGATATCGCGATGGAAATGAAACGCGACCCCATTTTAGCACGAGTCCTCAGTTGGGTCGAGCAGGGATGGCCGTTAGACCAAATATCTGATGACTATGCCCCATTCAAAAATCAGCAAATGGAACTATTTTCTCAAAAGGGCTGCATTATCTGGGGTGATAGAGTTGTCGTTCCAGAGGGGTTGCGACCAGCGATACTAAGGACCTTGCACGATGGCCACCCCGGCATCGTGCTTATGAAAGCCTTCGCACGAAGCTACGCATGGTGGCCGGGTATTGACAAACAGATAGAGAAATGGGTAAAAGCCTGTCACAAACGCCAGGAAGTAAGCAATGCCCCGCCAAAAGCAACCCCAACTGAATGGGAAACGCCGAGGGGACCATGGTCCCGCATTCATCTGGACTTTGTGGGTCCTACTAAGGGACACACAATCTTACTGACGGTGAATGCCTACTCAAACTGGCTTGAAATCCATGAAATGAGGAATACAATGACCGAAGCAGTCATCAGAAAACTGGACAGACTCTTTGCGACACACGGATTACCAGACATTCTAGTATCCGACAACAGGCCTCAATTTACTACGCTGTCCTTCGAACAGTACCTGGCAGACTGTGGTATCCGACATGCGCTGACTTCACCAGTGCACTCTGTGGCCAACGAAGGGCCGAGCACATGGAACAATTCGTCAAGAAAACCTTGCATAAGATGGACTATGGTGACATAGAAGACAAGATTAACCGGATACTCCTTTTATTTTTTTTTGGTAAAAGTTTTATTGATTTTAACAACAAACAAAAAACATATAAGACATAAAACATGACATAGAAAAAAATAAAAAATAAAAATAAAACAAATTATAACATTCTTCATAAATTTAGAGTGTATTGGTTGGTTTACCACTCCCTTTTGTGCATCCATTTCATAGTCATCAGAATAATTATATTACATAATAACTCACATTATCAATCATCAATAAAATATCCCAATATCATTATTGAACAATCATTTGACTATAATTTTACTAATTCATACTTGAGCGAGATAACTATAATTAAGTTAAATTATTTTATGACAAATCATGAAATCATATCAAATCTATCATAATAAAATATTCTTAAAAATTATCAAAACCAAGAAAAATTATATATTCATTATTTCCTAGATTTCTAAATATTCTATTATCATATTGTATAATCTAACCATTGATAAAAAAGATCCCAAACTTCATAAAATTGTTTATCTTCTTGTTCTCTAATTTCAAATGTCAATCTACTCATTTCAGCACATTCCAATATTTTCTGAATAATTTCTTCCTCTATTGGTATTTTTTCACTCTTCCAATGTTTAGCAAATACAATCCTAGCTGCTGTTAATACATTTACAATCAGATATTTTAAATTTTTATTATATGTATCAGGTACGATTCCCAATAAAAAAATCTCTGGTTTCAAATCTATGTGTTTCTTTATCATTTTTTCCAGCCCTATGCGAATTCTAGTCCAATATTTCCTGGCCTCCTCACAAGTCCACCACATATGGTAATATGAGCCAGGTATCTAATGACATTTCCAGCACTTTTCAGATTTATTCTTGAACATTTTTGCTATTCTTGTCGGGGGAAAGTGCCACCTGTAAAACATCTTATACAAATTTTCTTCATATGCTGTTGACATTGTCATTTTATAATTTTGTGACCACAGTTTTTGCCATTTCTCTAAATCAATCCCATATCCAAAATTCTTCCCCCAAGCAATCATTGTTTCTTTAACTTGTTCTTCCTCTAATTTAATTTCCAACAAACAACTATATAGTTTTTTAATCACTTTTTCATCAGTACCTGTCAAAATCCTATCTAAGTCAGTCAATTTATCATAAAATCCTTCTATTTTAGAATCTTTAAGATACCTTGCATGAATTTGCGCATATGAAAACCAATTCATCTTTATACCTTGTTCTTCTAAATTTTGCATCGTTTTAAGTTCACCCTTTTCATCCAATATTTCCCCATATCTAACTGTTTGTTCCTTCCTATAAGTTATAGGATACGAAAAAGCTTCAATAGTTGATAACCAAACTGGAATTTTCAAATAACATTGTTTCTTAGTTTTCTCCCAATTCAACCATAATGATTCCCGTATATAATGCCTTCTGAAATAACCCTGTGATTTAGTTCCCTTATACCATAAAAAAGCATGCCAACCCAATAATAAATCATGACCTTCTAATGTCAACAATCTAGTCTTTCTTAACGTTATCCATTCTTTAACCCACATTAAGTTTGCAGCTTGATAATACAACTTCCAATTAGGAAGGCCAAATCCTCCTCTAATTCTAGCATCCTGTAAAAGTTTTAATTTTATTCTCGCTTTCTTGCCTTGCCATATATACTTCAACACAATTTTATTTAATTCTTCGAAGTAATCCTTACTTAACCTAATTGGTATTGTTTGAAACAAATATAAAATTCTGGGTAAAATATTCATCTTGATTGTTGAAATTCTACCTATCAATGACAATTGTAGGTTTTCCCATTTTTTCAGGTCGGATGCTATCTGCTGTTTAAGCTTAATATAATTATTCTCTTTCAATGTAGTACATCTTGACGTCAAATATATCCCCAAATATTTAACTTTGTTCGTAACTTGAATTTTCAATAAATCTGCCAGCTCTTCTCTTTGTCTTAATAACATGTTCTTTGTCAGAATCTTTGTTTTGTCTTTATTTATTTTTAAACCAGCCATCTCACCATACATCTCTATCTTTTCCAATAGTTTTAAAGCTGTCTCTAAAGGGTCTTCCAAAATAAAGACCAAGTCATCCGCAAAGGCTTGCAATTTGAATTCCTCCTTTTTGACTTTCATTCCTTTTATGTTTATATCCTCTCTAATATTTCTATTTAAGACTTCCAAGGTCAATACAAATAACAAAGGAGATAATGGGCATCCTTGTCTTGTACCTTTTTTAATATTAATAGAGTCTGTGAATTCTCCATCTATCATTACTTTTGCCGTTTGCTTATAATATACGGCTTTTATTGCTTGGATAAATTTTCCAGCAAAGCCCATCTGTTCCAATAGTAATAACATAAATCTCCAGTTCACATTATCAAATGCCTTTTGGGCATCTAAGAATATCAAAGCCATTTGTTTTTCGGAGTGCGCCTCATAATATTCCAATGTGTCCAGGATTACCCTCATATTGTCTTTAATCTGTCTCTTTGGTAAAAATCCATTCTGATCAAAGTGAATGAAATTATTTAGGTATTTTTTAAGCCTTTCTGCTAAGATTGAAGCAAAGATTTTATAGTCTGCATTCAATAAAGAAATAGGTCTATAGTTCTTAATTTGTAATGGGTCAACCCCTTCTTTTGGAATAAGTGTAATATAAGCTTCTGACCATGTTTCAGGTATTTTCTTATTTATCATAACTTCATTCATGACTTCTAACAGTGGAATGCTCAATGATTCTTGTAGTGTTTTATAAAATTCTGCTGGGAAACCATCTGGTCCTGGTGCTTTTCCATTGTTCTGTCTGTTAAGTGCTTCAGTTAATTCCATCATTGTTATAGCACTTTCTAACATTTTCTGAGTTTCATCAGGTATCTTAGGTAGGTTAGCATTTTGTAAATACTGTTTAATTTTTTCCTCATCAAGATCCTTTTGTTTATATAATTGTCCATAAAAATCTCGAATGATTGCCTTTTTCTCCTTATTACCATAACAAATTTGACCATGATCTTCTATTAACTGTGATATTTTCCTTGATTCTTTCTCTTTTCTCAGCTTATATGCTAACCATCTACCTGGCCTATTTGCATCTTCAAAATAGTTCTGTTTAGCACTTCTAATTTTTTGTGCCAATTCTTCTTTCTCTGCTTGATCCATTTTATGTTTAATTATGTCCATTTTAAGTTTGATATCTTTTTTCTGTGGCATCTTCTGTAATTCTTTTTCCAGTTTTTTATGGTCATCTTCTAGAGCTTTAATCATTTGCCTCTTCCTAATGTTCTTTTTCTTTATATAGTCAATTATTAATCCTCTTGCATATGCCTTCATTGTATCCCAAACATTCTGTATTGAAGTATCTTCTTTTTTGTTTTCATTGAAGAAGGCCAATTCTTTTTCCATCCATTGTGTAAAATCTTTTTCCTTTAGAATAGTATTGTTTAATGTCCATCTAGATCTTCTTTTTTGTCCTTTCCATTTAATTGTCATTGGATTATGGTCTGCCCACGTACTTGTTTCAATATTCATTTCTTGAATATTAGATAATAATTCTGTTGATGTCCAAATCATATCTGTTCTGGACCACGATAAATGCCTGTTTGAATAAAAAGTATATTGTTGAGTTTTAGCATTTCTTTCTCTCCATATATCTTTTAAATTTAGTTCATCTGTCATTTTAAAAAAGGATTTAGGGAGAGTTTTCCTATTTTGTCGTGTTGTTTTTGCTGTATAGTCCAGTTTATTGTCTACAATTCCATTAAAGTCCCCCATCATAAGTATGTTAACATAGTCCAGTTCAATCATTTTCATATGTAATTTTTTATAAAATTCTTCTTGCTTATCATTTGGGGCATAAATTGCAACCAAGAGAGTTTTTATATTATTATCCACTATTTCAACTATTAATACTCTTCCATCTTTATCCATATAAATCAATTTGGCTGGAGTGGTTTCTTTAACGTACAAAACCACTCCTCTTTTCTTACAATGAGTCAGAGAAGTAAATATTTTCCCTAACTTTGGTCGTATCAATAATTGTTCATGTTGTTTTTTAATGTGTACTTCTTGTAAGCAAATTATATCAAATTTTAGCTTCTCTAATTTATAAAAAGTTTTCCTTCTTTTGATAGCTGAGTTCAGTCCATTTATATTCATGGAAATCAGTTTTTTCTCCCCCATAGTTATGCTTTATATTTAGGTCTAACAGCTCTCGTGGATCTTATTTCACGTTGTTCTTTGATCTCCATTTGTCCACCTATTGCGCCTTCTTCCTTTTCCATCTCCATTTGGTCCTCTTCAAATTCAGTTAAAATCTTTTCTTTTTCCGTCTCCATTTCTCTTCTTTTGAAAAATTCCTTATAAAACATTTCTGCTTTTGCAATTGAATCAATTCTGTATCTCTGTTCTTGCCATATAAATATTAATCCTTATGGAATCAGCCATCTATAGTTCACCTCTTTTTTCAATAGCATTTTAGTCAAAAATCGATACTCTCTTCTAATCTCTCTTATTTTTCTAGGTACTTGTTTTAAGACCAGAATCTCTTTGCCTTTATATTTCAACCCCTTCTCTCTTATCACTTGTAATATTTGGTTTTTAATAGTTTTTTTTTGGTGAATCTAACATGGACCTCTCTTGGTAATTGGTTCCTCATCGCATATCTTGTGAAGACTCGATATATCCCATCTACTCCATCCATCATCTTTTCCTCTGTTATTTCCAAGACTCCAGCCAAAATTTCAATCATTACTGCCGCCAAGTTTTGTCCTTTTTCTTCCTCAATATTTTGGAATCGAAGATAAAATTCTGACCTGTCCATCTCCCACTTCAACATCCCAGTTTTTTCTTGTTCGACCATTGTTAATCTATTATCAATATTCCCAATTGTATCATCTCTTTGCTTGTCTTTCTCTTCTATTTTTTGGATTCTCTCATCATGTTTCACCATCATTTGTTGAAAATTTTCAATTTTCTCATCCATCTTTCCAATTCTTTGGTCAATACTCTCCATTCTTTGTTCCATACTCATTTTAAGATCTTGTATTCCTTGCATAACCATCGTTAAATCCACTTGCGCTTTGTCTTGCTTCACCATTGTTGAGAGTCGTTCTCCAGATGACGGGGAAACAGGAGCAGAAGTTGAGATGCCCGAAGGTAAAATTTTCTTACTCATTTCGATAACTCAGGGTCTTCCGGATCTTTTAATCCAATTAGTGAGGTAGCCAATTATAATCCAATTTTAAAAAAAGGAAAACACCACAAAAAACAAAAACAAAACCAGTAATAAGTAAAAAGCCCAAAATTAAAAAGAAAAAGATTCTTCAGGTTCTTCAATACCTTAATCCAATTGTAGAATACGCAAATATAATTCAAAAGTAAAAATTAAAAGATGAAGAGAAAAAAAGAAGCAAAATAAAGCCCAATAATATCAAAAAATAATAAGCAAAGAAAAAGGAAAAAAAAGAAAAAAGAAAAAGAGAATTCTTCAAATTCTTCCCACCTTAATCCAATTGAAAAACCACAGAAAATGAAAAAAAACCATAAAAATAAGTCAAAAATAGAAATCAAAAAGGCAGACATCCCTATAAAAAAAAAGAGAAAAGAAGCAAAAAAAAGGTATTCTGAGGCTTCCCCTTTAAAAAAAAATGAATAAAAATGAAATATAATAAAAGATAAAAAATAAATATATCAATATT
The DNA here is from genome assembly GCA_033807585.1 of Hydrophis major. NCBI lineage: Eukaryota > Metazoa > Chordata > Lepidosauria > Squamata > Elapidae > Hydrophis > Hydrophis major. The sequence continues at coordinate 133,487,403 of CM066331.1, forward strand.
ACAAAATAGTGTGGGGTTGGAGGGGAGGGATGAAACAATTTATAAGGAGTTTAAAAAAAAAAAAAGACACACACTGCCTTTATTTATCCAAGGCTCTTATTTGACTTCTCCACAAGTTTCAAAGCCAAACTTCAAATATTCATTTAATAATAAAAGTTCCAAAGAGCACCTGTATAAACATCCTCCAGTACTCTTCCCTCTATCTTATCATTTCCAGTAGCCTTGAGAAAAGTTTTTCAAACAAAAGTTTTTCAACTTCAAACAGAATATTTCCAAGCCTCTAGTTGGCAGTGTTACAAAGTTTCTTCAATCCACTCCCCCTTCTTCCCCCCAGAAAAAAGCCTAAAAAGAGAAAAAAAATATGTATGTATATTTATGTATATTAAAGAAAGATATTAAAGGGGGCCTCTATTTTAAAAAATACAAACAGTCAGAAAAGCAAAGAGAAAACAAGTAAATATAAAAATATAAAAGAAAAAAGCCAGTCTGGTTAACTATATCGCAATAGAAATTCAGTAAAGAAAAAAAAAGTAAAAATAAAAAGCCAAGCCTCACTTTGATGTTACTAAAAAAAAAATTGCTGCTAAATTAAATTTTTAGTCCTCTAATCTCTTGGTTTTGCCTAATTTGTACTAAAAGAGTCTATTCTGCCAATATATACAATAGAGGAGCTAGGGGGCAGCCTTGTCTTACTCCCTTATTTATCTGTATTTTCCCCATTTATTAATATTTTTGGAGTTTGCATATTATAAATTGTCTTAATGAATCCTATAAAATTTTCACCAAATTTCATGCCTATCAGTTGTTTAATAAGAAAGTTCCAATTCAGGTTGTCAAATACCTTCTGGGCTTCTAAAAATATCAATGCCATTGTCTTGGTTGTGTGTACTTCATAATATTCTCATATATCCATAATGGTTCTTGTATTTGTTTTTATTTGCCTATGGGGGAGGAAGTCATTCTAATCAGTGTGGATTTGCTGGTGGGACAATCCTATGGCACTTTTGCAACATGACATTTCACTTCATGGAAAACAAATAATTTATTCTTGCCTTTCCAGGTCACTCAATGTTTGCATATATCTCCTGCTGACCATGTTTGCTGTCCCTAAAATTTAACTTTTGTGGACAGATTTAATGTGTGATTTTTGCTTGCCTTGAGCTCTATTAATCTTAAAAATCAAATGCTATTTCATATGCTGTCCCCCAGGTACACCACTTAATTCTCTGGTGACACTGAGAACTTACTATATATTTATATTCTGGATCCATCAGTTTTTGATCTGTGCAGTATTTTTATCTGTCTGATATCTAATCAAGTGTTCTCGTCTAAGGTGTAGCATCCAAGAACTTGCTGCATTTTAAATTTGTCCAGAGAATAGACAAAGGACATGGTGGCTCAGTGGTTAAGTTGCTGAGCTTGTTGATCAGAAAGGTAGTCAGTTAGGCAGTTCAAATCCCTAGCACTGCATAACAAAGTGAGCTTCGGTTACTTGTCCCAGCTTCTGCCAACCTAGCAGTTCGAAAGTATGTAAAAATGCAAGTAGAAAAATAGGGGAGGTAACAGCGTTCCATGTGCCTTTAGTCTCATGACCATGGAGATGTCTTTGGACAGCACTGGCTCTTTGGCTTTGTAACGGATATGAGCACTACCCCCTAGAGCAGGAAACAACGAGCATGTATGTGCAAGGGGAACCTTTGTCTTTACCTTTTTAGAGCAAAGACATATACTCCACAAAGGGCCTTGAACTCTTAATCTCCAAAGCCAACAAACTAAAGGCCATATCAATTAATCACAAAATACTGGGAACAAGATCCTATCATCACTTTCTGAAAGTGTTTCTATTAAAGTCATTTGTTGGGAGGTCATATTCCTTCTCTAAAGATTGAGCCCTATTTGTTTATGTAATATAGGACAGTCAACTTTCTTCTTCAGTGTCACTTACAGCTTTTTTAGAGGCTTCAAAAAGTAACTTTCTGCTCATCTATAAAGGCAAGAAAGGCAAGAGATCCATCTTCTACCTAGTAAAGCTCTAGCTGTCTAAGAGCTGTAGGGCCACAAAGCTTGGCATAACAAAGTTATATTGAAGCATCTCATTACAGACAGTTATATGCTGTGCCTAGTCACAAGTAAAAGCACACTAGAAAAAGGGTGAGGAAGTACTCTTCAAGAGTAACAGGCTTCTGCAGACCAATGGGTGTCAAGAAGAGACAATGACCAAAACAGAGTCACATGATAAGCTCTGTTCCTTTTGTATGTTCATCTAGAAGGGGCAGGCACATGATTTTTTTTTGGGGGGGGGGAGTAGCTTATGTGTTTTTCTCAAATGTAAAGGACTTCATTTGTTTTTTGTCTTGAATATGCTGCTTTGAACATTCAAACCACAGATACAAAACAATAAGACACTAACATGTTCAGAGATAGATGTCTGGCAACTGCATTATTTGTACAACTAGGGCTTTAGTCTGATGTTTGGATTCCTTTAATCATTTTTTAAAAATCCATAAACATCTGCAGGCTTTTTATTCACAACTTTATCTAGCATATTTTATTTATTCATTTATTTATTTTGTCAAATGATTATAAGATAACAGGTATAAGTATAAACATAGTTATGAATGCATGAAATGGATACATATAAGAAAAATAAAAAGAAACAATAGAACAGGGATGATAGGCACATTGGTACACTTATGCATGCCCCCTAGATACCTCTTAGGAAGGGGGTAACGTCAATAGTAGACAGTCTAAGGTTAAAGTTTTTGGGGTTTGGGGAAGAAACCATAGAGTCAGGTAGAGTATTCTAGACATTGACCACTGTTGCTGAAATTGTATTTCCTGCAATCAAGTTTGGTGCAGTTTACCTTGAGTTTGTATCTATTGTGTGCTCTTGTATTGTTGTGGTTGAAACTGAAATAGTGATTGACAGGTAGGACATTGCAGTAATTTTATATAATATACTTAAATCATACCGAGGGTGGTGTAGTTCTAGGTTTTCTAGGTCTAGAATTTCAAGTCTGATGGCATAAGGTATTCTGCAATGAGTAGAGGAGTGGAGAACTCTTCTTGTGAAATATTTCTGGACTTTCTCAACTGTGTTAATATCAGATACATGATATGGGTTCCAGACTAATGAGCTGTATTCAAGTATTGGTCTAGCAAATGTTTTGTATGCTCTAGTTGTAGTGTGATATTACCAGAGAAAAAGTTATGCAGGTTTCAGTTAACAACTCTTAATGCCTTTTTGGCTATGTAGCTACAGTGGGCTCTAGCACTTAGATCATTAGAAATGAGTACTCCAGATTTCCGGTCTGCAGCGGTTTGGAGCAGGCAGGAATCTGCAACTGTGCGCGGTTTCTGCCTGTGTTCACTGCCCGAGTGCCCCGAGCCATTTGGCTTTGGGGCTAAGCCACCTCCGTAGAAGGTGGCGAAGATAGGGGGTGTCTGGCAGGGTCGAGAGATATTGCACCTCTCTTCCCTAGCCAGCGAAACCCCCTTTTCCAAAGGCAGTTGAGCGGCGGTCAGCAATGGCCGCCACATAGAAGAGCTCAGCCGGAAAAAGAAAGTGCAGGAGGAGCTGTGAAGAATTGAAAGTGGTCTTTGCTGACCGGGACAAGCAACAGTGAAAGTACCCTGGAGTTTGAAACTTGTTAAAGAAACATCGTTTCCAGAATATGTCAAGTGGCAAATGTAAATTAAAGGAAAAGCTTTTTTTTTTTTCACTCTCCTTCTGAATGTGACAGCGATAGAACCTTAAGAGAAATCAGAAAACCCGCATTGGAGGTATGGATTTCTGAACATTTAAAGGAAAATTGTTGCTGTAAGTGGGAAGGGAGAGGAAAAAAAATTGGAGCAGAATTTGAAAAAGGAGCAGATTGCCTAGAATTTTAAAGAGCTTTGAATATTAATACAGCTTCTAAAAGATATATCTAAATTGGAACTCTTTGACCAAACAGCAACCCCAGAAAGAAATGGAAGAAAAAAAAATATTAAAAGAAATAGTTTATTTGGATTCTTTGGTGACTTTGGAACTTTGGGGAATTATTCTTGATTAAAAACACTCGGGTGGTTGTTTTGAAAAAATTTTTTCTCTTCATGATGGCATCACTTGTGGGTGAACTAAAAATTGAATATAAAAAATATAAAAAAGAAGAACAAGATGGGAAAGATACTTTGGGCACTCTTTTTCAATTTCTAGAAATGGCGATATGCACTTATGAAAAATTGACTGCGCAGCAGGACAACTGGGACAAAGAAGAAGCCATCTTGGATGAACAAATGGTTCTATTTGGGGAGGAGGAGAAAGAGGAAAAGAAAAAGGGGATTTTAAGGCTTGAAAAAACAACCAAAAAAGAGAAAAATGAGGTGAAAGGTGGATACAAGGTTAGAAAACAACAGAAAGGGGGAAAGCAGAAGAAGAAAAGGGAGGAGGAGAGACAAAGGAGTAAAAAGGGCAAGGAGAAGAATAAGCAAGAGAGAAAGGAGGAGATGAGAAGCCTTAATGGTGGGAAGCAAGATTTAAAGAAACAAAACTCCTTTAGAGACAATGGGTAAATTTAATTGAAAAAAGGGATTCTGTAAGGTACATTAGATTGTGTTTTTATATGTGTATTTAGAATAAAATGCTTAAGATATAAATGAGAATTAATATGTATGATTAATTTCTTAATGGCATTGATTGTGGTCTTATATGCTTTGTTATTGTTGTGTTTTTTCCTTTTTCATAAAATTCATTGTGTAATTTTAGAATGTACTAAACAGAATCCCAATATAAGTTAAGTGTTATATTAAGTATTATTAAGCTAGGGGAAAGAGTTAAAGGCGTCATACTCCAATCAGTGTACAGGAGAAGCTTGTTTAAAGAGAAAAGATGAATGAATAGCTGGAAATAGAACAGACAAAGAATGATAAGTATTATGAATTGAACCCAGATGAGATAAATAAAATAAAATTAAGAAAGATAAAAGAGGGAAGAAGCTATATAGAAAATTGAAAATGGTAATAAGATATGGAATGCTATATAAAGTGAATATGATTTTTGAATTTGTGTCTGTGCAAAGAGTTTTAACCCGGGATCAAGCAACTTTCAGAAAATATGTTTTATGCTTTTATGTTCTATGTTTTGTTTGTCTGTGTATTGTTTTTGGAAAGCAATAAACTTTTAATTAGCAAGAAATATAATTTGGATAATAGAATGAAAAAAAGAAGTTGGGATAAGATACGAAGCTGAACAGATAACGTAAATATATATATTATAATTTGGAATTATTTTGTACGTTCTATTGGTTTTTTCAGAAAAGATCTTTTATGTTATAATGCCTTGTTTGTTTGTGTATTGTTTTGTAAAACTAATAAAATTTGTTTTTTAAAAAAAGAAAAAGAAATGAGTACTCTAAGGTCCTTGACAGAGTTGGGATCATCAACAAGGTGTTGACTATTCAGCTTGCATTTTATTTTCTGAATTTTTTTTTGCCAATATGTAAGACAGAGCATTTATTTGTTGAGATTTGAAGATGCCATTTGTTTGACCATTCTGATACATAGTCGAGGTCTCTTTGAAGGGTATTGTTGGTGGTGTTGAATAGCTTTACATCATCAGCGAAGAGAACGCAGTTACTCTTAATATGATCACAGAGGTCATTTATATAGAGTATCAAGAGAGTTGGTCCGAGAACACTGCCTTGGGGGACACCACTGTTGACAGGTACAGAATTTGATAGGATGCTCCCAATTTTGGTCATTTGCAAAATTGCCTGTTTGACAGGCATGCCTCTATCCAGTTATGCAGGTGTCCAGAGATACCATAAGATTTTAGTTTTAGGAGTAGTTTGTCGTGTACCACTGAATCAAAGGCTTTACAGAAGTCTATGTAAATTGAGTCTATTGCTTTGCCCTGAGTTGTTTAATCCATATGTTTTTGCAACATAAGAATTGCAGATTACAGGATAGTTTTTTTCTGAAACCAAATTGTTTGTTAGAGAGTAGGTTATTTGTCTCTAAGTGGAGGATTATGGATTGGTTAATAATTGATTGCATGTCACAGCATAAAGAGATTGGTCTATAATTTTCAACTAGGCTGGGGTCTCCTTTTTGAAGATGGGGATGACCGTGACCAATGATGGGGATGACCATGGCCAGGTTTGGCATGGAGCTGGTCCTGAAGGATTTTCAAAGATTATGCTTAGAGGTTCTGCTATGGCAGTGGATAGCATTTTTAAGAAGTAGGCACCTATTCCTTCTGGTCCAATAGATATGGATGGTTTTAGATTGTGTAGTGTTTTTTCAACATTCTGTAAAATCAATATGCATTAGATCATTGTAGTTGTCAGTGGTTCGTCTAGGAAATAATGGGTATGTTTACAAATACTGAACCAAAGAATGTATGTATGTATGCAGCAGTTGTTGGCATTTCCCAAAGTGTATGTAGATTTTTAACAAATTCTGTTTTACAAATTCTGTTTATAATACAAATACCACGAATATATTTGTTTCTTGCATTTAAACTGCAATATCATACCTCAATTAGAACATTAGAAGTATTGCTTTTTGCATATGGTCATTTTAATCCCAAATGACATTTTAAAACGAAGAGATCTTCTGAAAACAAATCCACCATTTTTCCTAGAAATTTAAGGGCTCAGAAAATGTCTGTATGAGGCCACTTTCCTCCAGCTTGTTCCTTCTCTCCTTATTGTGCCTTGAAACAAGTAAATAGTGTAAACTAGATGACCTGCAAGGTCCCTTGCAACTCAGATTATCTGTTAAGCACAGTCTGCTCCTTTTGTATACACAGACAAAAGTGGTGGATTTATTGGTGTGACTTTGTTTTTGTCATTTGAGCCCTGCATTTGCTTTTCTGCACAGTGTTCCCTTATCTAATTGTTCCAAAAAAGCAAACAAAACCCAGAGCAAATTGGTTTGAGAAGCAATTACTGAGTCAAAGTAATTCAGTGAACTTTCTTGGCTGAAGCTGGACTGGAACCTGAGCTGACCAAATGCTAATGAAGCAGTTACGTCCAATGTCTTAGCCACCATACTATGCAGGAGTTCTGCTGAATTTGTTTTAAGATATGAAAAACCTTGGAGATCCTCTCTATACTAATGCATGATATTGATACAATCTTCAGACTTCCCAACAGGATGTTCTGCAATCCTAAAATTGCATGTGGCTTTTAACCCTCCCCCTGTTTTGATATCCCTCAAGCCCCTCCTATCACACTTGCAAAAGATCAGCAAAAACATAAGAAAACTATAGTATAAATCCTAAAAGAAAGTTGACAGATTAAAAAAGTAGTTCCCCTTCTTAATCTTAATACTTGTGCCTCCACACACATTATTAAATTGACACAATGGATATTTTATGCCACAAAGTGGCATAAAATGACCTGGGAAATACTTCATAGCTATTACATTCAGAGCTTTGAAGTCAGTCTCTGCTTTGATTTTTGAATATGAAGTGATGGGATGATTCATTTGAAATGTTATAGAATCAAATCCTCCATAGAATCTATCTCTCCCAGGGCAGAAAAAGTGTGATTCCAGACTGCATAAACCTGATTGTGGTACAGAGGAGAATATGGCTGTTCCAAGCCAGTTTCTCATAGGAACAGTGTGTGAGCCAAATCAATCAGTCAATAACAGTAACCTCAGGCCATCACCTGAGCTAACTGGCCTATACAAGTGGAGCCATCAAGAACTTTATGTAACTGAGCAGTTTCACCAACATGTGCTTCTTCTGTGGAAAAAAAAATGTTGTGTCACGCTTTCCTATATTTTGAGTGAAGAGGGGGAAAACTCATTACAACATATAATTAACTTTATGTTTCAAATTACTTCACTGTACCTTCAGATATAACAATAAGATTTGGTTAATGCTGAAGCTGCTAGATCCCTGTTTGAGTCCCACTTATACAATGATTTATGGGCTAATAGAGGAAAAAAGAAAGATAAATTGCCAAATGCTGGTTTTGCCAAACTCAGAGAAAAGGCAGTGTCATAAATACAGGAGGAAATAGAAAACAAATATCATTTCTACTGCGTAGAGATAAAATTGCCTTTTTTCCCCCTGTAAACACACTATATTGTTGAGAAAAATCTGTTTTTAAAATATGCAAAATAGCTCACAATGCAGTGTAAGAGATAAGCCCACATGGTGCCCTGCAGTAATCTACCATGCATTGTTGAAATGGCATTTATCAAAGGAGAACAGGACAAAAATGAGTTAAAAGTCACCCTTACTATATTGTGTTAAATGAAAAGCATTAAAAAAATCAATTTTGGTGACATTTTTAGGATGAAAAAATATTGCTACATACACAGAAGTTATTCTCATCCATCACTTGAAGAAAAACATGGCATTTTCTTGGTTTCTTCATTGTAAATCAGGAAGAGAACATAATTCATATAATATAGGAAGTAGAAGCATGAGCTCTCAGATTGGTTAAATAACCTAGGACAGCATTTGATATTAAAAAGTCCAGAAACTGTCCAAACTGAAAAGAGTTTCTTCCAAAGCAGTCAAAATCCAAATTTAAAATTTCCTCAAGCTTGGCTGAGATTCAGAGCTTCTAATTACAGAAAACATATTTTAAGAATATAATTATTTATTGGCCAAGTGTGATTGGGCACACAAGGAATTTGTCTCCAGTGCATAAGTGATAAGTCATAGATCATAAATCATAAGCTAGAATCATAAATCATAAGATACAAACAACAAGTGATAAATCATGAGATACCAATAGGGGAAGGTAGCATGATGAGAAGGTGAGAAAGATGAGATGATGAAAAAGATGAGAAGATGACGAGGATAATAGCAGTTCAGCCCTACTACATGGATAGATATCTTTAGGCATAAGACAGGCATAACTGCTGCGGCAGTTAGGTGTTTAGACACATAAATTAGGTGTGTTAGGTGATTGTACACACAAATTTCTTGTGTGTCCAATCACACTTGGCCAATAAAAAAAATCTATAATTTAGAAGACTGATGGCATGGGAGAAAATGAAAAAAAATGTTCCAAATTTAGAAAAGAGAAGGAGAAATTAGTTCTGAGCTGTTCTAATTTTTTCATCACTGTAAATTATCTTATCAGAATAATGCAAACATAGGACTTGAGGGGGACCTCTTTGGGTGGAGAGTGTTGGAGGCTGAGAAGACAGAAGTAGAATACATCCAGATTGGTTATTGCCAGCTCTGAAAGAATAAAAATAAATAATATATATTTATGGAACATATGCACAATTCCAATTTATGGAAAATATCTTTTCAAATGAATTATATACTCACACTAATAATAAATTATGTGAGCTATATTCTACCAGCTTGTTTTTCTAGAATTGAGCTGAAACTTCTTATTCCTTTTTTGTAATACATTCATGCAAATATATTATCTCTTCTGAAGTATTCTAGTTCTTACCAAAAATATACAGAATTAAGCTAAACAACTTCTTTGCAAAAATGATTTTCAGGATTTCATTTTAATGTCCCTTCACACTATTTTCTCTATTGTCAAAGAAAACAATAGCATTTTCCTCTATTCTCTTCAATTCTGTTCTCTTAGCTCAAGATGTCATTCACTCACCAGCATTAACAAACAAAACAACTACATTCAGTATAAACAGACCCATTTTTCTATTATTTTTGTAATAGTTGAAGAGGATTTTTTTTAACCACTTTCCTGGAGATTATTTTCTCAAATCTCCCCTCTCCACATATATTTTAAAACATTTTAAAAACAAGTAAGAGCCCACTGAGTAAAATTTATTCTGCATTTTGTGACCAAGATGTTTATGAATACAACTTGAGAATGTTTGATTTCTTGTAGAATAGTTGTCTCCCAAAACTACAAGAAAAACAAGGTTTATGGGAACTGAAGCTCATTACAGCTTTGAAAACACCGACTTGTGTGTCTCTGTTTGCTATAAAGGGGTATTTAATAGATGGTTCCTATGACTTGTGGATAATCTTATCCTGCAGTTATATTACAGTATATTTTAAAAACTCTTTTAATTTGGTCATCATCACATCATGTAGCAACACATCATATACAAGAAGATACAGTGGGAATGTTATGGAATAGAAAATTTGGGGAAATCCTTCCAATTCATTTCTCCATGGCTTCACATGATGGAGAGATACTTTTGTTTTAAAATAATTTTTTAGTTAGTGATTTTTAAATGAGTAAAATAAACATGAGAAAATACAGAAGATGAGATAAGAAAGAAAGAAAGAAGAATGAAAGAAAAAAAGAAAAATAACAGATATTGAAAGAACTTCTGATCTTCTTTACCTCAGTTACATACTTAGTATTACCATCTTTAAGATTATATTACATGGCTGCTTCTTCTCAGATTTAAACTTTTCAATTGGCAAATCTAGAAATTTATTTTTGTCCATTTTTAGCCAAAAATCCATAAGGGGTTTCTGATGTTTTATAAAAATATCATCTTATACCTAGTCAAACAAGTCACATTTATTTTATTTTCTCTTGTGCAAAAAAGATTCTTATAAGAATAAAATTATTATGCAATGCTCTAGTATTATTGAAATTTAACTTAGATTAAGATGTTATGCTAGAATCTGGTTTCTGGTCTTCTTAGCAAGCCAAGTTACACAAGTATATTTTTAGTACATTTTGTAACTATTCTTGTATTAATTCTGTCTTTGGGAAGAAGAATACATGGATCTCCTACATCCATGTGTCCTTCCTCCTTTTTTTTTGTTTTTTAGTTAGAGCTTCAACAACTTGCTTAGTATTTTTACCAGTAGGCTCTGTAGCTACTCTCAGTCTTAGGCAAAAGTTTTCTCTTTTAAATCGGGTAGTATCATATTATCTTTTTTTGTCTCATGACTTATTGTTTCCATTTCACTTTTTTATATTGAAGATTATTCAAATTATTAATTCATATTTTCTTCCATATTTGTACATTGTTTTTCCATTCTCCCTTCAATGAAATCAAATCATGCTTAACAGATTCAATAAATCATACTGTCACTGCAAGATTCTTTTCAATTTTTTTCAACAATATTTGTATGCTCTCTAGAATAATCCCTATTTGCTTTTTTGATATCCTTTCCTCCCTCCTTTTGTAACTTTCCTAGTATTATCAATTTCTCTCCAGAAATGTGTAGTCCAGAAAGGTAAAGCAAGAAAAATAAGTCTTTCTTGTTTTCCTTAACTCTTTAGACACATCCAGCTGTCTGTGATTCTACAGTCATGTGATCTTTCACAACTTTCCCAATATCTCTTTAAGAAAATCCACCGGTGAGTCTTCTTGAGAAAGCTAAATACTCTTCTTTCTCACAAATATATTTGTTTATTTAAATCCAAAGTGCTTTAAAATAAACAATACTCCAAATTTAATGAATCTTCTAATGAATCTTAATTTTTTCATAATTAAAATTCTCAATTGAATTCTTGTTTTAAATTAGTTTTAAATTCTTTTAATTATTTCTTTTCATTTCATTTTTATATGGCCCAAATAAAAGGAACACTCATTGGGTGAGTGTTTAGTTTCTCTGCTGCTTTGCTTGATGTAGCTAGCAAAATATCCTGTCAAACAGACAACAAATGGTCAAAATTGGGTGTGTCCTATCAAATTCTGTACCTGTCAACAGTGGTGCCCCCAAGGCAGTGTTTTAGGACCAACTCTCTTCATACTCTACATAAATGACCTCTGTGATCATATTAAGAGCAACTGCATTCTCTTCGCTGATGATGTAAAGCTATTCAACACTACAGACAATACTACTACCCTCCTAAAAGACCTTGACTATGTATCAGAATGATCAATCAAATGGCAACTTCAAATCTCAACAAATAAGTGCTCTATCCTACATATTGGCAGAAAAAAATCAGAAAATAAAATACAAGCTAAATAATCAAGACATTGTTGAGGATCCAAATTTTGTCAAGGACCTTGGAGTACTCATCTCTAATGATCTAAGTGCTAGAGCCCACCGTAGCTACATAGCCAAAAAGGCATTAAGAGTTGTTAATCTAGTCCTACGTAGCTTCTTCTCTGGTAATATCACACTACTAACTGGAGCATACAAAATATTTGCTAGACCTATACTTGAATACAGCTCATCAGTCTGGAACCCATATCATGTATCTGATATTAGCACAATTGAAAAAGTCCAGAAATATTTCACAAGAACAGTTCTCTGCACCTCTATTCATTGCAGAATACCTTATGCCACCAGACTTGAAACTCTAGACCTAGAAAAACCTAGAACTACGCCGCCTCCGGTCCAATCTAAACATAGTATATAAAATCATACATTGCAATGTCCTACCTGCAAATGAATACTTCAGCTTCAATCATAATAATACAAGAGCACACAATAGATACAAACTCAAGGTTAACCGAACCAAACTTGACTGCAGAAAATACGACTTCAGCAACAGAGTGGTCAATGTTTGAAATACTCTACCTGACTCTGTGGTTTCTTCTCCAAACCCCAAAAACTTTAACCTTAGACTGACTACTATTGACCTCACCCCCTTCCTAAGAGGCCTGTAGGAGGCGTGCATAAGTGCACCAATCGTGCCTACCACCCCTGTCCTATTGTTTTTTATTTTTCTTATAAGTATCTATCTCATGTATTCAAAACTATATTTATTCTTATATCTGTATCTTGTAAGTGATTAACAAATCAAATAAAATATTTAAAAAATGTAAATATTCCAAATGTGCGCTAGAAACTGAGGCTAGACATTGGGTTGAGTCAAACCCATTGTTCTTAAGGCAGTTTCACTTGAGGCTGAGATCTTGATGTTTCTTCCTTGGTTCAATGGATACTTTTCTCATAGTCTGCAGTTTGTCTCTGGTTCCAATGGGTTTCTTCATCAGGACAGTCTTCCAGAGCATACATGGGCAATCTCTTGGTTTCTTCTTGTTGGGAGAAGTTCAGATCCTCAATCTCTTTGCCTTAGAAGTGTGTCTGCTCTTCAGAAATATGTCAGTTCACCATTTTCTTCATCTGGAAGTCCAGGGTCTAAAACATTTTAGATTTCTGCAATTTTATTTTTTATTTTCATAAAAAAATTATTTGGGCTTTCACAAAACATAATGCAAGTAAAATTTCTTTCTTTCTTTCTTTCTTTCTTTCTTTCTTTCTTTCTTTCTTTCTTTCTTTCTTTCTTTCTTTCTTTCTTTCTTTCTTTCTTTTGAGAATAGTATGGTCTTGGGTTATCACTCCTCCATACAGACACAAATTCAATTTCATATTCATCTTTGTGTTATATTCCATATCTTATTACTATTTTAACATTTTCTCAATAATTTTTCCTTCCCTTAATTTTATCAATCTTACTTTTAATTATCTCTTTCCTTTCTAAATTCAATTATATATACCTTTTTCTAAGTTGCAATACCTTTCTAGTCATCATATTTATATTTTTGTCTGTCCTGTTTCAATTTCATATTTTCTTTTCTAATTAAACAATTAGTTCCTAATTGGAGTATGACACCTTTGTATCTTTTAATTTTTATCCATTCAACTCTTATTTAAACTTCAATTTATGCCTTTACAATTATAACATTCAATATAACACATAAATTCCAGTTGAAATCTGCTTGGTACATTCTTAAAGACAATATATATATATATAACAATGATAAATAAAATACCTATTCTATTCCAATTCAGCTCTGTCATTAATGTAAGTTATAATATTTGACATCTTTAACATTACTTTTCAATAGAATATCATACTTCTAGGAACACTTATAATATTTCCATATTTTTTTCATGTTTCTTTCATATTCCTCTTCACTTAAATATTTATAACACATTTATAATAATTAAAATGTTCCCCTCCTTTCCTAATTTCATTCTCTCATGCTCTTTATTTCATTTATTTATTAAACATTCCATTCCATTACAATGAGTATTTTACCTATCATTTTAATCACACTTGTTTCCTATTTTCAAGGTTCATTTCGATTTCTAATATAACAATACTATCATATATAACCTTGCAGAATCCCCCTTTCAATTAAATTTTCACCCATTATCTCTGTGTCTTGTATGTTTTCCCTGTTTCTCTGTCCTGATTCTGTCCTTTATAATTTCTTTTCCTTTCCTTCTTCTCCCTCTTCTTCTCCTTTCCCTTTTTGACCCCTTCTCTCTCTAATTCTGATTCTCTCTTCTGTAATCTTCTCTTCTGTTTCTTCCTAATGTTATAATTACTTTTCAAACTATTCTTTTTTTTAGTTGTTTTTTCAGATCTTAATTTTTTTCACTCTCTTTCCCCCCTTCCCTTTCTTTTCCCCACATAGAAATGCTTGGTCATTGAAAATGGCTTCTTCTTTGTACAGCCCTTCTTGTTCTACAGGCATTTCTTGTTGTTTCTCATAGTTCAGGATCTCCATTTCTAAAAATTGAAATACAAAGCCAAAAGAACCTCTTCCTTCATGTGCGTCTTCTTTCTGTTTTTTAAGTTCCATTCTCAATTCTTCCAAGAGTGATACCAATTTAAAAACTTTTAATCAACCACCTGATTGATTTTAGTCCTTTAGATCCAATAGCCAAAAATCCAAAAATCACCAAGTAATCCAAATAATCCAAAACAATTTCTTCTTGCTTCTTTTTTCCACTTTCTCTTCCTGGGGTTGTCTTATCTTGTTACAAAGTTTCAGTTAAAAATGTATCTTTTAGGAATCTTGTTAAAGTTTCACTGTTAATTCCTTTCACTTCCAGGTGGTCTCCTCCCTTATTTTTTTAAATACAGCATTCTTGCTATTTATTCCCACCACTTCTGACAGGGCTATCACTATAGAACTTTTTCAATATTGCAGATACACAGGTAGTCTGGCATAAGGGCTTGTTTGTTTATTTATTAGATCTAGAATTTAATCCTCTTTCATAAATAAAAGGATTTATTTTTGTAATGGCTGAATTTCCAGGAACTGAAGTTAGGATTTCTATCTTCAAAGTTCTACCACTAAACTAAGTTATATTCTTCTAACTTGATAGCTATGTACTAAGTAGGTAGAAGGCCTTTTCCCACCTGTGAACTCTAAGAAAATTTAACCATCCTGAATTTCTGTTTTTCCTTTCTCTGATTTAAAACCTCAACAGAACCTCTGACGCTGACAATCAGATAAAACGTGTGGATCTCTGGATCTCCTCTATATCACATGCAGTTTTATAAATGATAGGCTTTTAATCCCCAGCACATGACTGAAGGTTTTTTTAATCATTACAAATGAGCATAATTGGGACAAGAGTGGTAATCATATTTCCATAGCTGTGTATGCAGAACAATCTATTTTCACTCCTGAGATTTGCAGTGTCATAAAGTCCTCACTGGAATAGAATTATAGCCCAGTAATTTACAGCAGATAAGTATTTACTCTCTGGGTAATTGACTGTTGATAAGGCTGTCTACAAACCATATGGCACACAGACATTTGGTCACTGAAGTTAAGTCCTTTGTATTTAGAATTCTGGTATTGAATATGATTAGTAGGTCTTATTGATATTATAGAACTGACATTATAGAATTTTATGTTATTTTTGCCTCTGTTCAATGAATATTTTATCTCTCTCCTGTCCTTCAATATGGAAACCGGTTATTTATTTTTCAGATGAATGGTAAAGCATAGGCAGAAGCTTCCTCACAAGTTACTTGGCTTACAGGAAAAATATATCTATCACAGGGTCAAAAAAAAAGGACAGGTCAGTTGGAACTCTTCTGTATCCAATGGCCTCATGCATCAAAGGATAGGGAGGATCTGTCAAATAAAAACCAAGTTTCAACTAGGCATATTCATTTTTTCTCTCTGATTGGCTTCCTAAAGTTTCCAGCTCTTGACTGTGAAGAAACAGCTCTATGCAAATGTGTTACTTCTCTGAACATAATAACTTAATATTTTGTTTTAATTGTATTTTTTAATCATATCTTTTTTTATATTGTTTTATGGTTTACATCTGTAAACCACTCAAAGGTATCTGGATATTGTTTGAGTTTGATGAATAAAGTAATCAATAAATAAAAGTGGAAGGTGAACATGGTGCACAAATGTATTTTTTCTTCCTTCCACATCTTCATTATCTCTGTTGTGAAGATATAGGGATTCTGCAGGGATTCTGACACAATAGAAATGATGTTATGGTTCGTCAACTGAAGATAGGAACTGTTAATGAATGCCAAATGCCAATGAATTTCAGGTGAGGATATTTGCTTAATAATTTTCAGCACTGAAAATATATTTCTTCAATGATATTTTTGGTTGCTGGATGTTGGATATTACAACTGGTCTTTGTAACCAGTTTCATGACATTGAATTGATTGTGACATGAATAACAAATTGAGTTCTGCCACATAACAATTCTGTTGGGATATTTTTTTTTTTTTGTATAACAGATATGTGTGTTCTAGAAATCCAAAAACAAAACTATTGTATAATTTTAAAATAAAATAAACTAATTTTGAGACTAATTCTATAAGAGTAATTAAATAATAAGCAGTTGACAATTTATGGAGATATTGCTCAAAGAATATTTAAATCTCAATAGTATCAAATCAAATAAGAAGCACGTAACCACTGTGAATTCTATAGGTTGTTCGGTTCAGTGAGAAAAGCCAGTAATTCTATGATTAGCACTTTGAGTTCAATGAACAAAAGGTATAAGATTTTAGAAATTAACACATTGAATTAATCTGAATTGGAGATTTATGGTTGAAAATTTATAACAAGATATTCAAGAATAATCATACCCTCTTAAGGTTCATGATTCAATTTGGATAAAAAGAATTCTAGATCCAGCTAGAATGAGAAACCTCAAACTGAAGGGGCTTCAGCTTTTAGTAGAATGGATGGAGTCCTGTATAACGATGATGGCAGACTCTTTAGATGCCAAATTTCAGGCAGATACCTTCATGCATTTTATTGCAACAAATGTTTGCAGTTTTTCCCAAATATTTCTTTTAGGGCTGAGATATAAGGGATGAATAAAAGAAAACACAAAACTTTGATACCATCCTCCATTTGTAGTGTTGTCAATCTCCCCTTGTTTTTGAGCAATAAAAAAGTTTGGGATAGTATTGCAAAACTAAATCTTGGCAGGGATGAGACAATCTGACAGCAATTTCCTTGAATCCCAACACTCCTTGAAAGGGTTATACATTTTAATGCCAGATGATAATTTTTGCACTATTTTAGGAGCAGATGGATAATGATGAGACTTTTACTGATGCTTGCATATTTGGTTGATACACAAAACAACCCGATGAAGCTCTTCTACTTTTTCAGAGATAGTGTTTGGTATTGTCCATGTGCTCTTTTTTTAAAAAAAATCAAACTTCTATTGACCAACAAGTAAATTAAACTGAGAACTGAAGACCTTAATGAATGGCAATAATCAATGGCTTTCAGGGTTCTCTAGTTATAAAGAATAAATTCCTTTAAAAAAAAACCTGCATGTGAATACAATATTTCTGAACTGTCAGGCCATTCGTTAATGAAGGGTTTTAGCTGAGTAGATTTTTAAGCTTAGGAAAGCTTAGGAAAGCTTAGGAAAAAGCTTATGGCATGTTCCAATAATTGGTCTAAAAACATATGAGCTGGCATGCATTTTATTAAACCAATAATGGGAGCAAATATTTGAAAGCTTACATATCAGTCACCATCCCTTTTCTTCATAATTTCAGGTTTAAAATATGCTTTTGTTAGATATTTTCCAAACAAGCTGGTCCATGTGTAAATTTATCCGCAGCTGTCTTGGGCTAGCTGTGTATATTAATTGCATTCACATTCTAATTCATGTTATCTAGATACCATTATCATTTTTTGACAGGAGTACTGAATATTTCTTTAAAATATCCAGTTTAGAATTCTTTTTTCTTTCCTTGGAAGCCTCTTGTGAAATGAAGAAGAAAGAATTTTGCAAAACTCTGTACCAAGTTGTATCTGAGATCTTTGTTTCTCTCTTTTATTCTGGATCAGTTTCCTCTTCTTGTGCTGGTCTTTCCTTTCCTGCTATTTTCTTAGTGTATTTTTATTCTTTCTGATATATATGTCCTTGCCACTTTATACTTATTCCTTATTGGGAAAATTGTTTGGTACTCATCATTTTTGGTACTCATTGAGCCTCTTAGAATCAATTAACAACGAGTACTGAGGTACTACTGTATACTAGCATACACTTTCATGAAAATGATGGGATTTTGTTTTGTTTTTAAATCATGGGTAACAGGACTGGAAGTAGTTGAGATCCTAACAGAATAAGCAGGAAGATTTCCAAGTGAGGCTGGTTCATCATATCAAGTGAAATAATTGACACCACCATGTATGCATATACATAATAGCAATAGCACTTAGCAATAGCACTTAGACTTATATACCATTTTCTAGTGCTTTCCAGCCCCCTTTAAGTGGTTTTACAGAGTCAGCATATTGCCCCCAACAATCTGGGTCCTCATTTTACCCACCTTGGAAGGATGGAAGGCTGAGTCAACCTTGAGCCTGGTGGGATTCGAACTGCCAAACTGCAGGCAGCCGATAGTCAGCAGAAGTGTGGTATAGTATTCTAACCACTGTGCCACCAAGGCTCATAATAATCCCATGAGTTCACTTTCTAAAATAATCAAACTGTATTATTGATCACAGGTCTTGAGTCATAAATAGAGAAGTGTGAAAGTGATGTGGATAAGAAGTAAATTGGTTCATTCCTTTCTCTCCAGAGATGTAGTAAATAGTAATGCCTTTTCTGGTTAGGCCTTATAGCAAATAATAGATTGTTTTAAGAATGAATTAATGTTCTCTTCAAAATTTCTTGTTCAGTTCATTTTTCTCTTTTGCTCCATCACTATGGAATAGATTGAAACAAATCAAAACAATAGAAAATATTGAGGAATGAATTATTCATGAAATATGACAAAATTGTTGGGTTGTGTTATTTATTCAACCTATTTTCAACCTACAGAATCTGTCTCAGTGCTTTACTTTAGTATATTTAAAAAGGTTTTAAAATTCTTAGATATTGTATCTCCCAGTGGAAAATATGTATAGGACCATTTTGTAATAATATTGTTATTGTTTCGTAAGTCTAATTAATCCTTCATTTGTATCCTTGAAGGAAACAAGGCAAATACACTACAGGTTTTGTAGAGTTGAAGGCAACTATCAGCTTTTTGCCAGCACTTAATGTTTGCCCAATTACTGCAATTTTTCCATTTTAATTGCTCTGCTTCGTAAAAATTTGTCATTTGTCTGGGATGGTATTTTTATCCATTACTATTTTTAGTCCAGGATCATAATTTGTATAATTCTAGTCACCCTAGGGGGCAATGGCTGAATAGAAATAATTGAAGAAGGAGTGAAATGCATCTTTCTATTATCAGTTATCACTTTGTTTATTAAGTTAATGCTATAGTGAAGAAAGATTTTCTTAATCCTGCTTCTTTCATGACCCACATCTAAAAATGTTCCTTCGTTACTCAGATATGTTTAACATAGTAATACATTACTTTGAAAATATTCTCTGAAAAATGCTGTTAGCTATCCATAAATATTTCAAGACTTTTGAAAATGAATGTCTCCCTATATTGTAAATCTTTGTTTGTCTGCATTTGACTTATGCACATGAAGAATTACAACTCTTAAGGCATTGAAAACTTGACTTTGTACTTAAGCCTAGGGCTCTGGGCATGAACTGTGACCTCCTGACTGTGTGGAAACCAGGCTGCTATGTGTATATATTTTTTTATATTTGTGCATTATGTATTTATTTATTTATTATTATTATATATGTATTTATCATAAACTGCCTAGAGTCACCTAAAAGTAAATTTAGTGGCTACATAAATCAAATAATATCAAATCAAATCAAATCAAGCCAACAAGCAAACAACCAACTTTCTAAGAAAAAAAAATAAAGACTATTCTGACTAATTCTTGGAACAATTTGATTGACAAAAATAGTAAAGCTTCTTCTCAGTATTTACCACTGTAAAATGTACATCTGTGAGGAAAATACTCAGATTTCCATGTATCTCACCTGTCATTCCATTTTAAATAACGTGGTGCCTAAAGTATCAATAAATCAAACAATCAAATCTTTATTACAGAACATCATAAGCTTAATGTATACAAGGATTCATTTGACCTCATGATTGATAAACTAAAAAGGTGATATGACAATGCTACAAAATGATTCATATTTGTATGAATATAATATGTGTGTGATGAGGAAGAAAGACACCTCTGTCTGATCTCCAAGAATTGAGGACCTTGATGGAAAAAATAAAAAACGTACACATATTTAGCTATAGATTCTTTGAAAACTCAACTTTGGAGATAGGCATTTCAAGTTCATAGGAGATGGAGCAATGTAATTCTTCTCAAAAAGTTTCTACATAAATGAATTATTGCTCTAAATAGACTTGGAACAGCATATCTATAGTTTGATTTGCTTTTTATTTTGCAGGGCAGTATTCCATTCTGTTAGATTTAAGATCAGCATTTTAATAATGTGGCTTAGGAACCAAAAAGTATTGTACTTTTGAACAATGCATGAGGTGCATGTTTATAAGTCTAACCCTAACCCTAACCCTTTTTATTCATGGTATGGCCCATATGCTCACATCAATGTTAACACAGTCTTTTTATTATGTTTTTATAAAACTCTTTCGGATTTGCCCTTTTTTCAGATTTGTCTTGTATTTTTTTAAAGTGGTCATTATACCTTACATCACATTGGTCAAATTCAATGTGTCACATTGCCATCATGTGATGTATCATGACATTTTTTCCCCTTCGTGGAGCTAGGGTGGGCCTGCCCTGCCCATGATGCATCCAGCCCATGGGTTGCTAGTTTGATACCCCTGCCTTACATGAATCTTCTAGGAATGAAAAAGTAAAACTGAGTCCCAGAAAGATCTGAAATTGTGGTGAAATTGTTTTGCATCCCTTTACCAAACACATCTTCTTGAATTAGATATGGGAAGGCTAATAAACACATGGAAGTAAATCATCTCATGGTTAGTTACAGATTCAAATTTATAGAGGAATGGGTCCTGATTTACACTGGGTGATTATTCAGTGATAGAAATAAGCATGTCCATGAAAAAAAAAACTTCAAATTTGCATTTTAAATGTACTTCTCAAAGCCAGTAAATTCATATATATTCATACAAACCTTTCTTGGGACAATAGAAATATTTAAACAATTTATATTTTAAAAAAATGTTTTCGTTGTTTCCAAGATGTCTAGGTGTCAAAATGCAAGATTTATTAGAATTACCCAATGGCAGAATTTTCTTTATGACAGGCATTTCTCAATTCTTAGTACTCTGAGCTTGGTTGTTTGCTTTCTGGACTAGCACTGATGATGCTACATAGTTTGGATAATAAAACATCTTCCAGAAAACTACCAGACTCAGAGAGTACCATGAATTGAGAAGTACATGACAATAAAATTCATTTTACAAGATAGCCAGGAAACAAAGGTTTGCAGGACCCAATCTAAGTCAGTCACCAGGACAATGGGTTGGTCTTCTGAGTTTTTAGACTTGTGCTAGAGTCCATCTTATGGGAACTTCTCTCTTTCAGAGTGTAACACAAATACACAAAACTTGGAAGATGAAACCTCTGGTCTTGGTGACCAAGGCAGATTGGATCCTCTAACATTATCCTGGGACACGTATTTTTGCCTTCATTCGTGAAACAAAAGTTTTATAGATGCATTTGCACAGCTACTTGCACTGTGCATTAATTCAACCTTTTATTCAACTTTTTTTCTTCAACTTTTATTTATTCACCTTTTTAAAAAAATGTTAAAACTTTTGGACTGTGAAAATACAAATGTACAGTTGTTAAATAAAATTATGATCTTAATTCTATTTGTAGCTATAATACCTTGGCCTCCAAAGCTGGAGTATATCACAGTTGATTATTTTACATCTATTTTAATAATTTTCATGTCTTTTCATATTTAGTTCTTTTTATAAATGTGATTCAACAGCAACATAAATGATAAATTTGGTTAACTAATTCTTTTTTAAAATAAATGTGGAACTATGTACATCCATTCAAGGGGAAACCAATATGTTTTTTCCTGTACTAAGGATCTTAAAGTTGTAGCAACGTTTCGGCAGAATCTCATCTGCCATCATCAGGCTTCTGTATAGTGTTCGTCTGTGAGTCAGACTTTCACAGCCATTTCTGTTTTAAATTTGGTGCTAGCCTACTGCTGTGCCAGAATGTTTTTTTCTTCATCCTGATTGGTTGGGAGTCTTGGTCTGTGTTTATTGGTCTTGGACTTTGCTGTGTTCTGCTTGATTGGTGTTTCTAATATCTTCTGTCTGTTTTATGGCTTTTTTTTGTCTTGATTGGCTGGCAACATTGTGTTTCCTGTATTGGAGGCTTTTAGTGTGGCTTGGCTCTGAGTAAATGGACGGCTATCATTTATTAGGAAGTTAGGTTTCATCTGGGTACGTGGTTGGGGTGTGTTTGAACTGGAGGTATCAGGGGAGATCTGTTTGTGATGAGGTGTTTGCCTGGCTTGTGGTGTGGAGGGTTTTTTGTTTGCAAGTGCAGCCTTCCAAATAATTGACAGTCTGGTGGAATCATCTCTTCTATTCATGCTTTCAGGTCTTTTTTCAATCTCTATGACTTCTCTGATAATTCTGTAGCTGGGGTTTTCTATATTGGCTTGGGTTTTGGTGACATTGAAGTCGATGTTATAACCTGTTGCTTTCATGTGTTGGACTAGTGAGGAAGTGTGTTCCAGCTTTTTGACTGCATTTTTGTGTTTGTCCAAGTGGGTACTTCTTCTTCTATTGGTCTGTCCATTGTATGTGGCAGGGCATGATGCACAGGGGACTTCATATATGCCTTGGCTTTCCAGGTCAATTTTATCTTTGGGGTTTCTAAGGATGGCTGCTATTTTTCTGCCTGTTTTGAAGGCAGTCTTGATGTGATGCCTGTGTAGTATCTTACTGATTTTGTCTGTAGTACCTCTTATGTAGGGCAGGACAGCTGTTCCATAGGTCTGTTCATCTACTAGGTCTCCATTATGTCTCAGTGTGTTTTTGTGGATCAAGCCAGTGATTTTGCTTTTGTGGAAGCCATTAGCTGTCAGTACTTTAGTCAGGGTGCATAGTTCAGTCTTTATGTGTGTCTTGTCTGCCAGGCGTTTGGTTCTGGTGATTAGTGTTTTAGCCATGGAGTTTATCTGTGCTGGGTGGTGGTGGGATTGGGCGTTGAAGTAGCGGTTGGTGTGTGTTTTCTTCTGGTATATGGTGTGTCCTAGTGTGCCATCTGGTTTTTTTTTTTTTTTTTTTTTGTAGAGTAGTACATCTAGGAATGGTAGTTGTTTGTTTGTTTCTGTTTCCAGGGTGAACTTGATTTTGGGGTGTGTGCTGTTTAGGTGTGTTAGGAAATTGTTTAAGTTTTTTTTTCCATGGGGCCAAATAACAAATGTGTCATTGATGTATCTTAACCATAGTTTGAGTTTGTGGGTGGCATTAGCCAGGGCTCTGGATTCAAATTCTTCTATGAACAGGTTTGCAATGACGGTTGACAGTGGTGGTCCCATGGGGGCTCCTTCAATTTGCTTGTATCTTTGTCATTTGTATATCAAATATGTGTTGGTTAAGCAGTGTTCTGCTAGTTCCATTAGGTGTTTGGGTGGTTGGTATTTATTTTTGATGATTTCAAGAGTTTCTTTTATTGGGACTTGAGTGAATAGTGAAACCACGTCAAAATTTACAAGCAGATCTTCTTGTTCTACACATCACAAGCCAGGCAAACACCTGGGCACAAACAGATCTCCCCCTAATACTTCCAGCTCAAACACACCCCAACCAGGCACCCAGATGAATCCTAGCTTCCTAATAAATGATAGCCATCCATTTACTCAGAGCCAAGCTGCACTAAAAGCCTCCAATACAGGAAACACAATGTTGCCAGCCAATCAAGAAAAAAAAAAAGCCACAAAACAGACAGAAGATATTAGAAACATCAATTAAGCAGAACATAGCAAACTCCAAGACCAGTAAACACAGACCAAGACTCCCAACTAGGAGAAAAATGAAATGCAGAATCTGTGGCCTTTTAATTTGAAGTGATAACTGTGGGAATAGTTTAGCAACTTCTGGCAAGTCATAGAGGTTGGCCTGTTTTAGAACAATTATAACTTGTGAAGATTGTGAAAGTGGTGTTTTCCTCTGATAGTTGAATGTCATAATTTAAAAAAATATAAATTAAAAACCCATCGGAAGCTTCTTTATGCTATTTCTAACTATATGATAGATACTCTTAAAGCATGCTTTGAAAAAAGTTAGCAAAAATTACTCTTAGCATGGTTCATATATCTATAGTTTGTAGCTTGGGATGAGACAGATGAAATCAGAGGCTCCGAGAACTATCTGCTGAAGCAATTCATGAAAAAAATAATTGTGATTTTTCAAAAGTGGAAGTATTGGTATTGGAAATTACTCTTTCATCCATGTAAAACTACTCATATAAGCAGCATTTCCTTCCTTCCTTCTATTCCCTATTAATCTAAAAAAGACTTTTGAAGAAAGGTTAGAATGCAATTGTTTCATTTATAACTCTACCATTCCAACCTTAGCTATTTTCCTGACAGCAAAAGTAATGCTTCTATTATAAAGACACTGTCTCCATTCTAAAATGTAGCAATGCATCCAGCTATAACTAAGTTCTTCTTAATCAAGGACTTTGGATAAACATACCTGCCAATATCATCTGGAGAGCAAAGTGTTTTTCTTTTGAACCACTTCCTAACTTTGTCTGCATCAGGACAACGTGACTCCACACTCATTTTCTCCACCTTCAGTTATTTGCTCTTTTCTATGGAACCTTTAGGTAAATGTTTGTCAACCTTGGCAGCTTTAAGAAGTGTGGACTTTAATTCCCAGAATTCCCTATTCAGCAAGCTTAACATCAAAAAGCTATCAACACTGAAAAACATTGATCAAGATCTTTAGTACCCCAAATTTCCTAAATCCAATTTAGTTAGCCAGCCATCTTTTGTTTCTTTCATCTCTTCCATTGCAGCTCCATTCCTTCCATGCCTTAGTCAATTCCAACTTTCTCTCTTTCTTTCCATGAGAGACTTTCTATGAAAAACTTATTTGTTTCATTTTGAGCTGTTTTCTTATCACTGCCAGGCACAGTTTGTATGTCACGGAGATGGAGTGACAGGATGATTGACAGTATTTAGCTTTTGCATTCCATTATGGTCTCATTTTGACTTATTTAGTCATACTCTCTTAATCTTGTGGAGAAAAAGTCTTCAGCCAAGCTGTATCTCATAATTGTTCTCTATTCTTTATAGCTAGAGAAACCATGAAATGAACCTATACTTTCTCTATAAAAACCACTTGCTCTGATACCAAGCTATAACCTCTTTCTCATTTTCAGATCTTGAAACCTGGAGCCTTTGTAAATTTCATTAGCAAGAGTGAATGAAAATTACAATAATTAAATTCTAGCTAGAAGAGATCTTGCTGCATAAAAATAAAATTGTGTTATGTTCTACATACAAATTTTTAACACTAGTTGTTGAAAAATTGATGCCAAGGGAAATCAAAGCCATTTTAAGATCAATCTGTCTTTCTGTGTATCTGTTTGTCTGTCTACCGACAAACCTACTTGGGTTGCTCTGCTTTAAAACTGATCATTGCTTTAGCACAGAGCAATGAAATGCAATCTTTGAGAGCCACACCATAGCACCTGTCATTTGCAAAAAAGTATGCTTTTTTGGAGTATCAATTTATCCTTTATTAAAGGGCAAAAAAGGGGGTCAGATAGGACAATGGCTACTTTTATCTTTGAAACATATTTCCCATGCAATTTCATTCTGCCTAAAGCAGAAAAAAAAATCTCTTATTGTTCAGACTTTTTGAAAACTCTTCATGGGTTAGGGAACTGAAATTACCTAAATAATTGTGTATATATGTGGAAGAGAGACAGAGAGAGGAATGTCTATTTATTCTTTCTTTCTTTCTTTCTTTCTTTCTTTCTTTCTTTCTTTCTTTCTTTCTTTCTTTCTTTCTTTCTTTCTTTCTTTCCATGATCCGTCTATCCATCCACATACAGTATACATGTATTATATGTGTGTGTGTTTCTACAGTGTATGTGTGTGTATAGAGTGTGTGCCTTTGTGTATATAAACACATACTACTGATTTGGGTTGCCTCTTGACTAAATTTAATATAATTTTTAATATTGTCAAGATATTATCAGGGAGCTATCAGTAAAAACATGGAGTTCAAGAGTATTTGAATTTCCTGTGAATGTAAAATGAGGAAAGTACCTGTTTTTTGAGTGCCCATTTCAATATGAACCATTTTCTTCTGTTTGGCAATCTTAGTAACATCTTTGTTACTCTTCTTCTGTTTGGCAATCTTAGTAAATTTTTGTCTCATCCCACAATCTTATTAACATTTCAAGAAGACCTTAATTGGATACCTGGATAGCTATCCCCTCTTTAAAAAAATAATTTTCCATCTTCACTGCCATCATGCTGGCTGTTGTCCACTAAAAAGAGTGGAAGAACAGATGCCAATTCTATTGCCATAGAGGAGAGAGAATCTGTGAAAACAAATCAAGGATGTTCTGTCCCTAATTAGCATTCTTGAGATCCCCGCGCTTTGATTGGCCAAAGCGCGGGGCACTCTGATTGGTAAGGTGAGCCGCGCCAATTGGCTCGCTAAGAATCTCCGCGATTGGTCCATTCGAATCACGGGAGATTCAAAGTGGTGCCATTGGCTGCGGCCGCCGCAGCTGAAAGAATAAAAGCCGCGATCTTTTTCCTTTGCGCCAGTTCGGTTCCAACTTGAAATAAAAGAGCATGATTTGAAGTCACCGACTCCTGGCATCATTTCGCGGACACAACACTGGCGACGAGGGTGGGATCCAGACCCTGAACCGAACCACGTGTCCGACGGAAGCCAGACGAACCACCACGATGGCGAAAATCGCACCCCCCATACCCTTCAACCCCGCCACCGAGGACTGGGAATCGTACTCCGACCGATTCCGCATGTTCCTCGAGTGCAGCGACCTGAAGGACGCCACCGGCCCCATGAAGCGCGCCGTCTTCCTGACCCACTGCGGGACCGAGGTATTCAAGATGGCCAAGGCGCTTGCCAAACCCGCTGATGCGACCGCGATGGACTGGGACGTCCTCGAGCCAATACTTCAGCAGCACTACGCTCCAGAGGTACCCATCCTGATCCGACGCAACGAATTCTACCGTTGGGACCAACGGTCGGGTGAGAGCTTCAGCGACTTCGTCGCCGAGCTACGGCGCCTAGGGGGGCTCTGCGAATTCGACAACCTGAACGACGCCCTGCGAGACAGAATCGTGCTCGGTTTGTGGGACCCCATCCTCCAGAGCCGGCTAATGGCCAAGGGCAACATCAGCCTAGCAGACACCCTCACCGCAGCCGCAGCCGCCGAAGCAACCCGAACATCTGCCGACCGCATGCGCAGACTGAACTCTGGGGACCGCAGTGGAAACAACAACCCGGCGAGGTCGACCGAGGCCCAACCCGAGACGACCACCCATCAGGGCGACTTCCACTTGGCATCGGGCACTTCCGATGATGAGGAGGACATCCATCGCCTCCAGACAGGCCGCGACCCACGGAACCGGTGGGGTCGTAAGTCGAGGACCCACTGTGCCGGTTGCGGCGGCGACCACCCCAGGTCGGAATGCCGGTTTTTTGAATCGATCTGCCGGCATTGCGACAAGAAGGGACACATCGCCCGTGTCTGCCGCCTAAAAAAGAACCGCAGCCCGGCACGATGGGACCAGAGCGACCGGAGGAGAGAGAGCACACCACCCCGGACCAGAGATCGCCCCTCGGACAACAGATGGGACCGGAACGGACGATCCCTGCGAGGCGGCGATAACCGGCGAAGAGAGGAGACCCATCAGACGGTCACCATCGGCCACGCCATAACCAATGACACCCGGAAGGTCCACGTGGAGGTAGGCATCGAGGGCCAGCCATGCAAAATGGAGGTGGACTCCTGGTCCTACCTCTCCATGATAGCATGGCATGAAATAAAGCGCTTGGTGCCTACCCTTCAAAGGAGGAACCTAGACAACCAGAGACTCATCATAAAGGACTACCAGGAAAACCGCATCCCGGTAGTCGGAACTAAACACTTCAACATCACATATAAAGGGCACACCGAAAGGCTTCCCCTGACAATCGTCGACTGCGACCGCCCAAGCCTACTGGGACTGCAATGGTTCGCCCTGCTCAGCATCGCAGTCATGGGAGTCGACCACGTCACCGACGACAGCTGGGAGCAGCAACTGGCCCGGGAATTCCAAGAAGTCTTCGACGGAAACCTAGGCAAGTACCGAGGGCCCCTTATATCATTCAACCTAGACCCAAACGTCCCCCCAAAACGCCTGAAACCAAGGCGGGTGCCATTCGCACTTAAACCCAAGATAGATGAGCAAATTGACAAACTCGTCAAGCAAGGGGTCCTACAGCCCATAGACCACGCCCGGTGGGAGACCCCCATAGTCACCCCGATCAAGCCCGATGGGTCGGTGAGGATCTGTGGGAAGTATAAGGCCACCCTAAATGGCGCGCTACAACAAAGCGCCTACCCCGTCCCAGTAGTGCAACACCTACTGCACTCACTGGGAGGGGGCAAGGTTTTCGCCAAGCTCGACCTCGCCCAGGCATACCAACAGTTGCCAGTCGACGAGCAAACGGCAGAAGCGCAAACCATAGTCACCCACTGGGGGGCATTTAAATGCAACCGACTCCAATTCGGAGTAAGCGTGGCACCGGGAATATTCCAAAGCCTAATGGAGAGACTACTGCAAGGCATCAAGGGGGTGATACCTTACTTCGATGACGTCCTAGTGTTGGCAATCAACCAAGCCGAACTAGAGGGTCGCCTAAGGGAGGTCCTAACCAAATTCAAAGAGACCGGGCTCAAAGTCAAGAGGGAGAAATGCCAACTATACACGGAACAGGTTGAATTCCTAGGATACCTCCTAGACCATCACGGCATTCACCCCACAAACCAAAAAATCAAGGCCATCAAAGAAGCCCCCACACCCAAGTTGAAGATGGAACTACAGGCATTCCTGGGGCTACTTAACTTTTACAATGTTTTCCTGCCCCAAAAGGCGACGGTGGCGGAGCGCTTGCATAGGCTCCTGGACAAGGCGGCGACCTGGACTTGGGGGAAACGCGAGCAAGCCGCCTTCCAAAGAACAAAGGACCTCCTCAATTCGGACGCCATCCTTATACAGTATAACGAGACCCTACCTCTGGCCGTCACATGCGATGCATCACCCTTCGGCGTCAGCGCTGTCCTCAGCCATACCCTCCCCGAAGGAAAAGGAGCACCCATCGCGTTCTTTTCAAGGACCCTCACCAAACCAGAGCGGAACTATAGCCAGCTGGACAAAGAGGCTCTGGCTATCATTGCCGCCGTAAAACGATTCCACGAGTATCTCTACGGCCGGACTTTCAACATCATAACCGACCATAAGCCGCTGCTGGGAATCCTTGCAGGAAACTGGGCCACCCCGAACATTCTGTCTCCCCGAATGACAAGGTGGTCCGAGTTCCTGGCAGCCTACAACTACGGACTCATACACAGACCGGGTAAGACGATCTTCCATGCAGACGCCTTAAGCCGCTCGCCGCTACCGGAACCTGACACCGACCCAGCACCCACAACGACCACCCTCAGCATAGAGACTCTACCCAACCTGCCCATAATCGCGTCAGACATTGCCCGACAGACTAATAAAGACAAACGTCTGGCGCGGGTGTTGCATTGGGTAGAGAAAGGGTGGCTGGAAAGGGACAACGACGAGTCCGTCAAAACGTTCCGAAACCGCCAAACGGAACTCTCGTTATTAAAAGGGTGCATACTATGGGGGGATAGGGTGGTCATTCCAGAAAAGCTACAAAGGAAGGTTCTGGAACTGCTACACGAGGGGCACCCTGGCATCGTTAGGACTAAAGCCCTGGCCAGAAGTTACGCTTGATGGCCAGGGAAGGACTAACAAATTGAGACCTGCGTAGCAAGGTGCCAACGATGCCAGGAAACTAGGCCAAGCCCACCCACAGCACCCGTCCTAGAGTGGGAAACCCCAAGGGGACCTTGGTCTAGGATTCACATAGACTTCGCCGGGCTCACAAAAGGACACACCTTCCTTATAACAGTAGACGCTTACTCCAACTGGCTGGAGGTAAGCAACATGAAGACGACAACCATGGAGGCTGTGATCAAGGAACTCTGCAAACTCTTTGCAATACACGGCCTCCCAGACGTCGTCGTTTCCGACAACGGGCCCCAATTCACCTCGCTGGAATTCGAAAAATTCCTAGCGGAAAGGGGCATCTGCCACGTGCTGACAGCACTGGCGCACCCGGCGGCGAACGGTAGGGCGGAACGGATGGTCCAATTCACTAAGAAGACCATCCGGAAAATAGACCACGGGGAGATCCAGGAGAAAATAAACAAACTACTCTTCACCCAACACATAACCCCAAATACCACAACGAATAAGAGCCCAGCCGAACTATTAATGGGGAGAAAATTAAGGTCCCCACTCGACAGGTTACACCCCACGTATAACCCGGAGAAGCCCCAGACTCAAACAGCAAACACCGAACTTTCGCACCCGGCGACCCCGTATACGCAATAAACCTGATGGGAGACCCACTATGGATACCGGCCGTCATCACACAAATAACAGGCCCACACTCGTACCGGCTACAAACAGCAGACGGACGAGCGTGGAAACGCCACATCGACCAATTAAGGTCGAGGACTGCCAACCAAGAGACCACCGACGCACAAACAGGCGAAACCAACCCCCACAACACAAACCAAGGGGGAAGGGAATACCCAGGGGACCAAAACCAAAGAAGAATAAACCAGCCATACTTACCGTAAAGCAGCCAACACGACCCCTCGCCAGGAAGAGACAGCCAGGCCAGCTCGACCGACCCGGAAAGACCGAGCGGGAGCAGCGAAACCCGCAGCTCAACCAACCCGGGAGGCCCAGGAGGGAGCTACGGAGAGCAGCCCGGCCCGACCGACCAGCCGGTTCCCACAACGGCATCAGGAGCAGCAGAGATCCCGACCGAACCGGCCGGGATCCAATCTACGACTGAGCTGCGCAGGTCCAGTAGGCTCAGACGGAGCCCCGCCTACCTACGTGACTACGCGACATAAGGACTGAACCAAGAGGGGAGGGGTGTTCTGTCCTTAATTAGCATTCTTGAGATCCCCGCACTTTGATTGGCCAAAGCACGGGGCACTCCGATTGGTCAGGCGAGCCGCGCCGATTGGCTCCCTAAGAATCTCCCGCGATTGGTCCATTCAAATCGCGGGAGATTCAAAGTGGTGCCATTGGCCGCGGCCGCCGCGGCTAAAGGAATAAAAGCCACGAGCTTTTTCCTTTGCGCCAGTTCCGTTCCAACTTTAAATAAAAGAGCATGATTTGAAGTCACCGACTCCTGGCATCATTTCACGGACACAACAAGGGAGATAGCGGCAATCCAGCAACAATCCAGACATTTTCATCACTTAAAAAACCTCACTTCCTTCTCTTAAGAAAGTTTGACAAACAAATATAAAGCTCACCAGCGAAATATAAAACTCCTGGGAAAGAAAGCATGAAGGTGAGTCCTCCTTCTATTTAAGCCACTAAGACATGTGAAGTGTTCAAAGTAGATCAGATTAGGAGCCAAAATTACAAATGCTAGTAGCATTTTAGTATGGGGTGATTATAACAGATTTTTAAATCTGAATAGTTGTACTTCTTTCCTGCCTTTATCTAACCAACTAGCGCTGGATGGAATGTAATTTTATTAGTATCTATTCACAACTATGTGAGGTTATACCTGCCAATCTTTATTTATACTGGGCTTCTATGCACCGAGTTCATTTTTATTATGGTTGCTTGCACAATCAGCCAGATGTTTAGACTAGATTTGGCATTTTTAGACACCTCTCAAGTCCTCCACAAGGACATGGGAGATGTTTTTTTTATGGTATTAAAAGGATCTTCACAGGATGCAAGCTGTTCCTGATAAAACTGCATTTTGTAATTAACTAATGGTTATTTTTTTTTTTTTTGTCAGTGCCAATGGTTTTTGAACAATGAAACACAGATAGAAGACAGAAGTGCAAGTTGTAGAACTTTTAAAAGAGATCAGATTGGAGTGGGGTTATTCTTAAAACCACCTCAACTTATAAATATGGATTTAGCAATGACAATTTACTAATTGTTATTATACTTGTTATTCTCCATTGTGTCAACAAAAAAGATTGATATTTTTTCCTACTTTCTAGAATATCCTCTATCAAGGTGTTGAGTAAATGATGGGTTGAGTAAAGTAACATTCAAAAATTCATGATGAACAATTTGCATCACACTTTGCAACCAAATTGATTTGATTTTCCTAGATTTGGGTTCTGATATTAGGACAGATCACTAGTCTTCCGAGGCAACAACTTTTCATTCTTGGCATAATGTATATTGTTTGGATTGACTTAAATTGATGGGCAAATCAGTTTTGGTTGCTTGTAAACTATGATTTGTGTGATAAGGGACTAAAGCTTATTCAGCAAATCATAACTACCAGAAATAATTGATCAGTGTAGAAGTGGGTAATGTTTGGAGGAGAAAAGTATTTTTGGAGGTTGGGCAGTGATGCAAAGTAAGTGAAATCATATCACACATGCTGGGATTTTAAAAAATTCTTTCCTGGAGTATTAAATGTGAAAAGAACAGGATCTCCTCCTGCTCCCCCTTTTTAAAGACCTTAAACCTATTTTCTGGCCAATGCTAAAGATTTATTGTGCTTCTTTACTCAGTCACTGACCTAGATATTTTCTTTTTTCTCAGCTTGGCTAACTCCACCTCTGTAAAATAATTTCAGGGAGTCCAGGTGAGAGGAGAGAGATTTTTGCTGTCTTTTAACACCATGTATATCTAATTATTTCCTTCTTCCTTTATAGTTGTGAATCAGATGAAACTTTCCTATAATTTTGTCTGATGTAAAGGAGTCAGCCCAAAAGAATAAGAAGCATGATTTCCTTTCTGAGGTCTTAGTATAATGATTCACATTTTAAAGGATATCTAAGAGTAGACAGAAGACAAAGACAGAAGAAATGAGAAAGGCAATACCTGCATGTGGAGAAAAGAGGAAAAAAATAAGAAAGGACATAAATATGTTTATTTATATAGATGGTGTTCCTGTTTATGTAATTGATAAGGGATGATACCTGTTGTGAATTAATAAAAGTGTTTGAATAAAACTTGTTGAAATCTTAAAACAAAGTGCAGGGTTCTGGCCCTGCACTTCTGATTGGCCGAAAATAGCGATATCGGATTGGTCCGTTCAGGGGAATCCGATTGGCTATTAATGAGCCCTTCTCATTGATTAAAAAGAGCTAGCATTTCTGTGTTTTCATTGGCTAAATACCCAAGAGCTTGCCTATATAAAGGGGGCTGTTGAGGCCGTTTTTAAGAGCTGTTGCACCATGTTAAATAAAGAGTTGAAGTTCACTGTTCGTCGACTCATCTCCGCTTCTTGCGCCACGCATCGAACTTAACACTGGCGACGAGGATGGGATATGGAGACGTCAGAGCAGACTGAACACTACAAAAAGCAATAACAGAGCATGTGGCTGAAATGCACCAACGGCGGAACCATGTCCGGCAGCGTCATACCACCCGCTCCATTCGACCCAGCACAAGAAGACTGGGACTCATATATGGATCACTTCCAGATGTTTCTGGAGACCAACAATTTGAAGGATGCCACTACCGGAAAGAAACGGGCGGTATTCCTAACTCATTGTGGGCCAACCGTATTCAAGATGGCCAAAGCACTAGAGAAACTGGCAGAAGTGAAGTCCATGGACTGGGATGTCCTCGAACCCCTGCTAAGGGCCCACTATGCACCAACCGTACCAATACTCATGAGAAGGCATGAATTTTACCAGAGAGATCAGCAGAAGGGCGAAAGCGTTGCAGATTTCATAGAGGATCTCCGGAATCTAGGAGGCCTATGTGGGTTTGCCGACCTTGAAGAAGCCCTGAGAGACAGAATAGTTCTGGGACTAGATGCATCAGGTGTGCAGAGTAGGCTGATGGCGAAAGGCGACATCAGCCTTACAGATGCCATTGCTGATGCTACTGCAGCAGAAGCAACCAGAAAGTCGGCTGCTCGAATGCGCCGCGCCCACGCTCCACTTCGCCAACTCGCCAGCGAAGTTTCACCTCACTTAGAAGAACCAGCAACGACAGCCCACCACGAGGACCTCAAATCGTCATCAGAAAGCGATGAAGAAGAGGTCAACCAGCTCCGGTCTGAACAAGACCAATGCCAGAAATCGCAGTACCAATGTGCTGGTTGTGGGGCAAACCACCCCCGATCAGACTGCAGATTCCTCGATGCGCTCTGCCATGTGTGCGGGAAAAGAGGCCACATCGAACGGGTCTGTAGAAGCAAGCAAGGACCCAGCCAAAACCCGAGGGGGGCTAACTACCGCCAATCTACAGGAAACTGTCCTACAAAGCAAGAACCCGTGAACTACCAATGGAACAACCACTCCTACAGAAACAAAACCCTAAACCACTCAACGAAGCGAGAAGAGGCCCACCAAACTATTACAATTGGTCACGCCTCATCACTGGATGCCAAAAAGATCTGGGTCAAGGTGGCCATCGAAAACCAGCCTTGTATGATGGAAGTCGATTCAGGATCGTCCCTTTCGATGGTGTCCTGGAAGACTCTCAAGCAACTCATCCCAACTCATCTTGTCTGGTGACAAGACCTCCGGTTCCAAAGAATCATACTCAAAGATTATCAAGGAAATCGAATTCAAGTCATGGGATCCAGCCAAGTCCGTGTCTCCTTTTAAAATCGTACCGCATCTCTACCCTTGACTGTAGTCGACAGGGATCGGCCTAGCTTGTTAGGCCTCCAATGGTTCGCTCCACTTGGAATTGAGGTAGCCGGCATTCACTGAACCAGCAGCAATGACTGGGAAGAGGCTCTTGTCCAAGAATTTCAAGACGTCTTTGCAGACAAACTAGTCGAGTACAAGGGGACTCCGATATCATTTAACCTCAACCCCGAAATAGCTCCCATCCGCCTAAGCCTCGTCGAGTCCCATTCGCCCTTAAACCAAAGATTGACAAGCAGCTTGATAAATAAATAGCCCAGGGGGTGTTAGAACCAACCGACCATTCTCCCTGGGAAACCCCATTCGTGACACTCTTCAAGCCAGATGGATCGTTAAGAATTCGTGGGGACTACCGAGCCACCCTGAATCACGCCCTGCAGCAAAACGCTTACCCGGTACCGGTGGTGCAACACCTTCTCCATTTCCTGGGGGGCGGAAAAGTCTTTGCTAAACTAGATCTAGGCCAGGCATACCAACAACTGCCTGTAGGCAGAAAAACGGCTGAGGCTCAAACGATTGTTACGCACCGAGGAGTGTTTAAATGTAACCAACTCCAATTCGGAGTAAGCGTGGCCCCGGGAATCATTCAAAGGTTAATGGAAAGACTATTACAAGGGATAAAAGGCGTTGTCCCCTATTTTGATGACGTTTTAATTGCTGCTCCAACTCAAGAAATACTAAGGGAGCGCCTGGGGTTGGTTCTTCAGAGATTTAAAGACTCGGGTCTCAAAGTTAAGAAAAACAAGTGTCAACTATGCATTGATCGAGTAGAATTTTTAGGATATTTAATAGATAAACAGGGCATTCACCCCACCGATAGCAAACTTAGGGCAATCAAAAACGCCCCAAGACCCCGAAATAAGGTGGATCTCCAAGCGTTCCCAGGCCTTATCAATTTTTATAACGTCTTCCTGCCTCACAAGGCAACCATAGCCGAACCCCTACATCATTTACTAGACAAAAAAGCAACCTGGGTTTGGGGGCACTGAGAGGAACAGGCGTTTCGACAAGTAAAAAACTTATTGACCTCTGACACTGTTTTGATGCAATATAATGAGACCTTGCCTTTAACTGTAACTTGTGATGCATCACCTTTTGGAGTGGGCGCCATTTTGAGCCACGTTTTACCAAACGGAAGTGAAGCCCCTGTTGCCTATTTTTCAAAAACGCTGTCAAAAGCAGAATGCAATTACAGTCAAATCGATAAGGAAGCTCTTGCTATTGTATCTGCTGTTAAACGATTTCATGAATATATTTATGGGCGAGCTTTCACGATAATAACTGACCACAAACCTTTACTGGGAATAATAGCAGGAGATAAACCAACCCCTTATATATTATCTCCCAGAATGACTCGCTGGTTAGAATTCTTGGCTGCCTATAATTATAAGTTGCAACACCACCCGGGGAAAGCCATTCCCCACGCTGATGCATTAAGCCGTGCACTGCTTCCCGAAACCGTTGATGACCCTGCTCTGACCGTCACAACACTGCAGATCGAGACACTCCAAAAACCGCCGCTGACAGCTCGCGATATCGCGTTGAAACTAAACACGATTCCGTTCTAGCACGTGTCCTCAGTTGGGCCAAATCCCTGACAATTACGCCCCTTTCAAAAGTCGACAGACAGAACTGTTTTCCCAGAAGGGCTGCATCATTTGGGGCGATAGAGTTGTTGTCCCAGAGCGGTTTCAGCAAGCGGTACTGAGAACCTTGCACGATGGCCACCCCGGCATTGTGTGCATGAAAGCACTCGCACGAAGCTGTGCATGGTGGCCGGGCATAGACAAGCAGATCGAAGCCTGGGTAAAGACTTGTTCCAAATGCCAGGAAGTCAGCAATGCCCCACCGAAAGCAACCCCAACAGAATGGGAAATACCCAGGGGACCATGGTCCCGTGTTCATCTGGACTTTACGGGACCTACGAATGGACACACATTTTTATTAACAGTGGATGCCTACTTGAACTGGCTCAAAATCCATGAGATGAAAAATACAACAACCAAATCGGTCATCAGGAAATTGGACAGATTATTTGCAACACATGGACTACCGGACGTTCTGGTATCCGACAATGGGCCCCAGTTTACCGCACTTTCTTTTGAATAGTACCTGGCGGGCCATGGTATTCGCAATGCGCTAACTTCACTGGCGCACCCTGAAGCTAATGGAAGGGCCGAGCGCATGGTACAATTCATCAAAAGAACTCTACATAAAATGGACTATGGCGATATCGAAGACAAGATTAACTGGATACTCCTTTTGCAGCACATCACTCCACACAGCTTCACCAACAAAACTCCCTCTGAGTTATTGATGGGACGGAAACTCCACTCCCACCTGGACCGACTACACCCATCGTACGAACCTGAAAAACCACATGGATCCAGCGGGAAATGCCGAAATTTCCAGGTCGGCGACTTGGTTTTTGCGAGGAACTTTTATGGCGACCCATTGTGGGTCGAGGCAACTGTAATCCAAGTAACCGGACCCAGATCATACTGAGTGAAATGTCGCGATGATAGAATATGGAAGCGCCATATTGATCAGCTGCGTTCAAGGCTGCAGTCTGGGGTCTGCTATTCCGGTGATTTCCAAACTGAAGGGGGAGGAGACGCCGAGGAGGCTGAGTTTGAAATGGAAGAAGGCACAAGCGGAACAAATGACTGCTCAGACTCAACTTGTGAAGAACGATCGGGGACAGGGGGTAACTCGCCTCAAAGAGATATCGAGGACATTAATGGGAATGGAAGTTTAGATACAGAATCAGAGGCACCCTGTTCACCAGATAATGTCCTACCCCAACAAGACTCTAGACAAATACCGGGAGGACAGCGTAAATCAAATAGACAATCAAAACAACCTGCCTACCTGAAAGACTATGTTACCTCACCCCTTAAACGGAACCCGGGGGGAAGGGGTGTTGTGAATTAATAAAAGTGTTTGAATAAAGCTTGTTGAAACCTTAAAGCAAAGTGCAGGGTTCTGGCCCTGCATTTCTGATTGGCCGATAATAGCGATATCAGATTGGTCCATTCAGGGGAATCCGATGGCTATTAACGAGCCCTTCTCATTGGTTAAAAGGAGCTAGTGTTCCTGTGTTTTCATTGGCTAAATACCCAAGAGCTTGCCTATATAAAGGGGGCTGTTGAGGCCGTTTTTAAGAGCTGTTGCACCATGTTAAATAAAGAGTTGAAGTTCACTGTTCATCGACTCGTCTCCGCTTCTTGCACCACTCACCGAACTTAACAATACCCGATCAAGTTCTTTTAAATTAAGAGTATTTAAAACATTTAAGAGTATTTAAAATATTTAAAGCATCTTGGAGAAATTATAAGCCCCTTAAAAGAGGCCTGCAAGTACTGCCAAAAGGAGGGGTTGCATGTTATTGAAGGACATCATGGCTATAATAAAGAAAGTAGCAGTCATTCGGGGAAAAGATAGTCAGCAGGGAAATAGCCTAAAAATAAAGAGCTTTGAGGGAATAGCAACAAAAAACATGAAAAACATTCAGGAAACAGTTGGGGAAATAACAGTTAATGAGAAATGAGAATGAATGGGGAAATCGCAATTCAGTGAAAAAATAGCATTTAAGCAGTACTGAGGGAATAACAGTGAACAATCCTTGGAGACCAGCAATCAAATACCATGTACAGTGAAGTTTTTAGAGAGGCAGCAGGCCCAATGGTACTTTATATCAACACTGTATATAACTTTTCTTCTTTGGCAAAGGAGAAGGGTGTTTTGGAGAAATAGGAAAATGGAGAGGTGTTTGTCTTTCAGTATTTGAAGTTGGGAATTATATGGGAAAAGAAAATTGGCCAATATGTAACATAATTTGTTTGTTTTGTTTTGAATGGGTGGGAAAGGAGAAGGGAAAAGGGGTTGAAAAGCCAGCCTGTATAACTGGTGGATCATTGGAGAGAAAGGAGGACAAATGTATTGCTCTCACTTGGTCCAGATTCTTGAACACTGATGGTAAACAAAACTTTCAGAAAACTAAAGGAGAAAAACAGTTCTTACTGATATATTGTCCATCAATGTTTTTTGGATGAATCAGCTAAACATGATCATTGCCTTCCTTAACCAAAGCTTCCCCTGGAGCTAGACACAGACCAATTCAGAAGTGGGCATTGCATATTACTCCTTATGTGATATGGATCCAACTGAAACTGATAGCATTTTCAAGGCTGTGAAATCCAACTTATAAGTATTGTTTACAGAGCCAGGAAGACAGTGCTTTTGAGCTTGATGGTGGAAATAAATCAGAGGGAGTAAGTTCATTGGTTTTTTAAGGCTGCGATTACAAGTCAGGTTCAATGTAGAAACTTGGCATGCCTCTCCTCATTTTCCTAACACAAAGGCTGGACTCAAGCCAATCCATTAAGGAGATTTGGCTCCAGATGAGTAAAACAAAAGCTTTCCATTTAGAAGGAACCTCATCTGCTGTAGCTTCCCTTAACCAACTTCAGCTAGAAATGGAGAAATGATTTCTAAATGAAGGGGTATTTTCTTCTCTGTGTATCTTAGAAATTTTCTTCTCTGTGTATCTTAGAAAACTAAGATTTTTGTCTTCCCATGTGTGTATTAGGCAGAACTGTTGAGTTGTACCCTCATTGGGATAAGTTCACAAAGATTTTTGATTGTCTCACAGATGTCCTTGGAGCTAGTTGCAAGATTATTCCTTTCCTCTGATAGTCAAGGTGATCAGCCTTCCAGCACGATGTATTTGACTGGTTTCATGTTACTCTGATGTGCATATATTTATATGGGAGCATTGGTTTTAAACCTGAGTAAAATATACATTTGCAAGGGTGGTATAAAGGAAGTGCTAGAGCCCACTGTAATTACATAGCCAAAAAGGCGTTAAGAGTTGTTAACCTAATCTTACATAGCTTTTTCTCTGGTAATATTACACTACTAACTAGAGCATACAAAACATTTGCTAGACCAATACTCAAATACAACTAATCAGTCTGGAACCCACATCATGTATCTGATATTAACACAGTTGAGAAAGTCCAGAAATATTTCATGAGAATAGTTCTCCACTCCTCTACTCATTGCAGAATATCTTAGGTCACCAGACTTGAAATTCTAGACCTAGAAAACCTAGAACTATGCCGCCTTCAGTCCGACCTAAGTATAGTATATACAATCATACATTGCAATGTCCTACCGGTCAATGAATACTTCAGCTTCAACCATAACAACGCAAGAGCACACAATAGATACAAACTCAAGGTAAACCGCACCAAACTTGATTGCAGGAAATACGACTTCAGCAACAGAGTGGTCAATGTCTGGAATGCACTACCTGACTCTGTGATTGTAGAGTTGTAATTGCAGGAATATTCCAATCTTGGATGGCAAACCTCAGATAAAGAATATTTCCAAGCAAATACAACTTAGGCAAACAAAGTCACTAATCTATGGATAAAGGAGAATTAGAGAGGGGAAGTAAACATACGTTAGACTTTAACTAAAGATAATTAATTGTATGGATTACTGTACTAAACAGTAATGAAAGTTAAGCAGTAACTAAAGTTAACCAATGATGGAGGATAACTAAAAATGTATATAAACACAAGACTGTACTCCAATAAAGATCATCATGATTCAGTTGTTGATGATAAAACAATTCTACTGTCTCGTCATTACAACATGTGGTTTCTTCCCCAAACCCCCCAAATTTTAACCTTAGACTGTCTATCATTGACCTTACCCCTTTCCTAAGAGGTCTGTAGGGGATGTGCATAAGTGTACCGATGTCCCTACCATCCCTACTGTCCCTGTCCTATTGTTTCTTTTATTTGTTTCTTTTTCTTATTTGTATCCATGTATTCATAACTATGTTTTTACTTATACCTATTATCTTGTAAGCAATTGACAAACCAAATAGGATTATTCATAAGCATTGCCATGTGATAACTATGTCTTCTCCAATAGTTACTATGTTATGAAAACTTTTATTCCTGAATAAGTATAAAAAAGTACAGTATCAAGATTTCATGGCTGAAAATTCTTCAGGGGACCATGAAAAAAATGTTTAATTTGCCTTCATTCATGCAAAGGTTTTCTGATCAAATTGGGGCTTCATTATACTAACCATGGCAATAGTACTAGCCTATCCCTCAGTTTAGATACTCGACGTTCCGTTGAAAATGTGGAAAGGTTTGACCGTATGGACACACAGAATTCTAAATACATTAAACTATTGATATTCTGAGCATGATTGACTTCCTGCAGATGTTTTGTTATCAGCTAAGACATCTTTAGAATTCACCAATTCAGCTCTAAGCTATGTATATTTTCTATTAATGAAGTAATAAGTATTTGGAACTCTTAACACAGACCTATGTGTAATAAAGTCATTTCATAATATGTTACTCATACTGGACACACACATATATAGTAAACAGTTATTTTTATATACTAAAATTTAATATTAAAGCCAATGTATAAACCAAAACTGTTTTTCTCTTTTCTTTTCCAAATTGTGTGGCACAGTCTTCCCATCAAAAATTGTATTAAACTGGATCCCCAATGGTCTTGTTAGGTCTGATCTTTTGGGAGCAAAGGAGTTAGGATGCCTCATTCTGCTTCCAAGATCTCCTAATCTGAAAGAGTTTCAGGTCTTTGGTAGAGGTCAAGAGAAAAATAAATTTTACAAGGAGTTTAAATTTAGTGTGCAGAAAAAAGTACTTCAAATTGATGAAGGAACAAACTGAACTTAAGACTGGGAAAAAATGAGTCAGAGAAACAAGCCCTTGAAAGCTTTGTCTACTCTTTGAAAGATTTTGTCTGAAAAGGAATTTATTTTTTCTCCAGTCTGCTAATTAGGAACTGATGCAAGAGCTCTATTTGTTCACATTTATCATCTAAAGCTCTAACTGCTGTCCCAGAGTTTTAACTATATCACAAGCAAATTAAAGATACTGAAGCATGAACACACACAAAGCTAATGAATTGCTTTAGTATCTTTGTGTGTTTGTGTGTGTGTAATCTCCTTTCAACTCATATAGAGCTAAATTGTAATTTATACTGAAAAATCTTTTATGGATCTTTTTCCCCTCTATATTAATCAGAACAAGATGGAGGGGTGAAACAGGAGATATTAATGACATATGGATGAAAATCTATTAAAGAAACTATATTTTCTTTCCATGATTAAGATAATATTGCAATTTCCAATATTTTAGATTGATGATTTTTCTGAATTATTAAGGAACTTCATCAGCATGAATGTGGGGCAGTTTAAATACACTGACAATGAAAAAATCTCTATTTTCTTTCCATTTTAATTAGTGTGCAGCTTTTTGTGCAATGTGCATTTCTGCATTGTTAAGTGCAAAATAAATGAATTAAAAAGATGCTTAGGTTTCATGCTGGATCATGGATTTGCATACCAAAAGCCTTCTAAAATAAATAAATCTCCTGTTTTATCTATAGCACATTGTTAGGGATACACACCCTAGCAGAACGTGCAACAGCAGTCTAGCAGGCAGGCAAATGATGTGAGTTAAACGTTGTTGTAGTTTACACTCAGTAAGACAGATACACTGTGCTAGTTAGATAGTTTTTTATTCCAGCAAGAGTTATAGCATAGTCAAAACAGTCAAATATGTCATAAACTAGTTCAGTCCATCCAGGGATTAATCAGTTGCAAAGTCCAGTGTTGAAAATAGAGGTCAGTAAACTTACAAATAATCAGTCCAGCAATATATCTCTTTTGCAGTCAGAGATATGAAGAAAATCAAATCCCTTTTCTTCGTTTCAGCAACAGCAGGGAAACACACGCAGTTATCACCATCAATCCATCATTGTTAGTTACTACAGTAAAAGCCAGCTAACAGTGAGCTCTCTTGCTCCCTCTTATGGTGATTTTACAACCGCACCCCAAAATACATGTTTTGCAGTTAAAGTGATACACACACTTATACTCACTAACATAGTTTATATATTATTATATTATCCAAAAAGAGAGAATGTTAGGGATAACATTGGTTACCTAACTTAGTTTGGGTAAAAATAATATATAAACTATGTTAGTGAGTATTACCATTCAATTACCATTCTTTGATGCTTTTTTGCTGTAGAATTTTAGTAATGGAAATAAATTATTATTCATGTCAGTATAAACAAAACTGAAAAGAAAATGAATGGATGAATATTAGCATGTCCCATCCAAAAAAAAAATATGGTTAGTTGTTCCATGAAAGGTTCTGAAAGGAATATTCTCAAATTGACTTGAATAGGGGTCAGGGATATTCTTTGCTTTATTATCCTACTTATATTATATCCTGAATTCAAGCATAAGACACAATAGTAGTCAACCTTAGGATTGTTTAATGGAAATCAGTGGACCTTTTCTTCTTAGAAATCCTCTTAGTAAAACTCCTGGAATGTTATAGTTCCTCCTTGGTCATGACTAGTGTTATGGTCTGTAATAGAGAAGCAAAACATAGCTCCTGTCTCCTGGTGATTTATTCCATACAAAGTAA
Organism: Hydrophis major; assembly: GCA_033807585.1. Lineage (NCBI taxonomy): Eukaryota > Metazoa > Chordata > Lepidosauria > Squamata > Elapidae > Hydrophis > Hydrophis major. The sequence continues at coordinate 133,530,869 of CM066331.1, forward strand.
CTAAAATCTTTTGCTTTACTCACAACACATAGTTGTTTTCCTAAATTTATATCAATTTTCTAAAGAAATGTGGCAGAAGAGTTTCAATCCAATTGTCATCCTTGACCAACCTGTGTTAATAATACTGTGGTAGCTTTATATAAATGGTGAAAATGGTTTTTTTAAACTATTATTGACCTTCCCTGTAAACATTTTTTCTAATAAGCCCCATGCTCAAGCATTATAAAGCAGTTCCACATGAGAACACTGTGCCGGTTCTAAAAAAACAATGACATCCTCCGGTGCTGATGAAAACTAGTCTTTTTTTCCCTGTTTAATAATGTTGCCCTGCAGAGCTTGTAGGGAGTCCATTTTCTTATTTTAGGAACTTCATTGCTCACCTCGCCTGTGAAGAACTTTTGGATTTTTTTATTTTGTTTATAATCATACAAATAGATACAACATTAAAAATTCATGTTATTCTCTTTTTGTATGGAGTGAAAAGGAAGGTTCTGGCAGTTTTAGCGTAGGTTGGCAGGCTACTTTTGAGATATTTTAGAGTAAGAACTGGTGATGATGTACATATACATGCCTTTAGCCTCCTCATCTTAGCCTAAATCTGTGAGGTGTTATTTTTTCCAGACAGAATAGGAATGAGATGTCAGTGATATTTTCTGCTATCTTAATGATTCCATAATGTAGCAGCTGCTCTTGATTATCTTCCTAATGTTGTACAAAAGCAGCGACAATAATGTGATACATATTGCATCATCAATTACATAATTATCCCTACAAATTGAAGATACAATTGGCAATCTGCCAGATAGAACCCAGAAGAGTACTAGGAGTTACAATTACTCCTTAAAGTCTTTTCTGGCTTCCATAACTTGTAACTTCCCCTTTATTTAAGCGTTTCTCAATCTTCCCAACTTTAAGATGTCTGGACTTTGACTCCTATAATTACTTAGAAAGCAGGACTAGGAGATTAAACAACCTCTATCATCTATTGTCTTGTTTAGTGAGTGAAAAGGAATAGGTTTGTTACTCTCAACCAGAGGTGACATTCAGTAGGTTCTGACTAGCTCTGGAGAACCGGTAGTGGAAATTTTGAGTAGTTTGAAGAACTGGCAAATACCACCTCTGACTGGAGATTTTACAGTATCCTTCCCCTGTCACTCCCACCAAGCCACTCCCACAGAACTGATAGTAAAAAAAATTGAATTCCACCACTGCCCTCAACATATATTTCAATATTGTTTATACTTATTTATTTTCTGTTTATACTTGCTTATTACTTTATATTTATTTATAAATATTTGTTTGTGTTTATACTTATGTATTTTGTGGATGTTTTTATTGTTTTAATCTCTTTAAATTGTTTCAATTGCTTTAGAAATTTAGAATTGTAAAGTCGCCCAGTGTCACTTGATTGAAATGAATGAATGAATGAATGACTGAATGAATGATTACTTACATACATACATACATACATACATACACACATACATACATACATACTTACTGACATAGTTTGTATATTGATTTATGAAGTATGTTATTTTCTATAGCTTTAAATTGTATGTTATGCAGAATCATCTTCATGAAATGGCAGGTATATAAATCATTGAAATATTGAAATAAGATGCACAGGTCTTTATATATAATGTACATTACTATTTCCAAAAGTAAAATTGCAGAACTCATTTACTTTAATAACCCAGCTTCCCTTTATCTTTATTTAAATAAAATCTACCCTGAATAGTCTTTAAGAATTGCCTTATAGGGGAAATGGATGACATAAAAGTGTAATAAATGTTTGAAATAGTTTTGTATTGTATATAATATTTTTTTAAGATTAAGATACCTTTTTTATTTAAGTTTTTAAGATTAAGATATCCTTTTTGATAAAGCTTCCACTTCCTATCTCTTTTCTTGTTTCTATTTGCTATATAAGCTATCGATATTCCCCTTAAATATACCTTCATTGTGTCCCATAGGTTCTGCAATGAGGTATACTTTTTTTAATTAAATTTGAAAAAGCTGATCAATTCTTCCTTAACTTTTTGAATATATTCTTTCTTTTTAAGGACTTGGGGATTAAGTGTCCATCTGCCTTTTTTATAATTACTACTTTTCCATACTATCTGTATCGGGTTGTGGTCTGCCCATGTATTAACCAAAAATTTTATATCTTGAATCTCTTTATATAGCTCACTATTTACCCAGGCCATATCTATTCTGGGCCATGATTTGTGTGGACTGGAGTAGAGAGTGAACTGTGATATTCCTGGGTTCCTTTTTCTCCACGCATCCACTAATTCTAATTTCTTAGGCAATGTATTCTGTTTCTTAAATTGTCTTTGTTCACAAGCATAATCTTATCTGTTATATCATTATAATCTCCTATTATTCAAATTCTTGGGTTTCCAAATTCTATTATTTTTTTCATATAGGTTTTTGTAAAATTCACTCTGGTTTTTATTGGGGGCATATATCCCCACCAATGTCTTTTTATTTTGTATTACTTCTACCATTACTATTTTTCCCAATTTATCTTTGTATATCAATTCTGAGGCTATTTCTTCTTTTATATATAATACTACCCCTCTTTTTTTTCTTCTGCCAATGTTGCATACATTTTCCCCAACTTTTTGTTTTATAGGTACGCTTTATCTCTATTCTTTATATGAACCTCTTGAATATATATTATATCCACTTTTTGTTTTTCTAGCTTAAAGAATATTCTTTTTCTCTTAGCTGGATCATTTAACCCATTAATATTTATAGATATCAAATTAACTCCTTCATCCATTTCTTTCTTACTTCTATCCTTCAATATTTTTACCAGTCGTTTGACTTCTCATCCTCACTCCTATTTTTTCTCTTCCTAATGTCTCCTCATCTCCTTCCCTCTCCTTCTCCTTCTCCCTCCTCCTGCTCCTGGGTTGTAGCTCTTCTTGGCTATTTCGAATATGCAAACAAACCCGGAAGGTGGCTGGCATATAAATTAAGAAAAGAAAATCAGAAAAGAACAATATATCAATTACGGGATAAAAATGGAATAATAAAGACAGACCAGGAAAAGAAAAAGGAAATTGTAAGAGAGTACTTTGAAGATCTTTATAAACAAGAAGCAATTGACTTAAATAAAATAGAATACTTGAAAGAAGGAACTTCCTATCCAATATCAGACGACAAAAAACAGATGTTGAACAAAGAAATAACTTTAGACGAGTTAAAGGTGGCAATTCAAAAACAAAAAAGAAATAAAATGCCAGTCCCAGATGGGTTACCAAATGAGCTATACAAAGAAATAGGTGATATATTAGAGATAATATTATTAGAGGTTTGCAATGAGGTATTACTGGATGCTAAAATACCAGAATCTTGGAAGGAGGCATACATAACATTAATTCTGAAAGGGGGCACAGCCACCAACCAACCAAAGAATTACAGATCAATATCCCTTTTAAACGCAGACTACAAAATTTTTTATGGCAGTAATGGCAGAAAGATTAAAGAAAATACTTAGTAATGAAATCCACCTGGATCAAAATGGATTTCTTCCCATGAGGCAGATCAGATATAACACAAGAACAATAATAGATATATTGGAATGTTATGAAAAGCATCCAGGAAGCCAAATGGCTTTGGTCTTCCTGGATGCACAAAAGGCCTTTGACAATTTAAATTGGGACTTTATGAAAAAGCAGATTAATTTGATAGATTTTGAAGATAATTTCGTAAAAATGTTGAATGCAATCTATGCCACACAAAAGGCCAATATATTATTAAACGGAGAAATTGCCAAATCATTAGAGATAAGGAAGGGGGTCAGACAGGGATGTCCGCTTTCACCTCTGCTTTTTATATCTATTTTGGAAACTTTGCTGGATAGAATTAGATTAAATAAAGGAATTAAAGGAATTAAAATTAAAAACCGATATTGTAAATTACAAGCCTTTGCAGATGATATGGTTTTTGTCATAGAAGACCCAATAGGCTCAGGACAAGTTCTACTAAATGAAATAGACAAATTCGGTAAATTAGCAGGATTAAAAATTAAAAAGGAAAAAACCAAAATGTGAATGTTAGTTCAAAACATAACAAATAGTAAACAAAAAAAATTGGAAGAAAAGATGGGATTCCAAATTGTAAATAAAATTAAATATTTAGGAATTTGGTTAAGAGCTAGAACATTAAATCTGCGAGAGGATAATTATACTAAATTACTGAAACAGATTGAAAAGAACTTGGAAAATTAGAATAAGATGCAAATTTCATTATTAGATAGAATAGGAACAATCAAAATGAATGTTCTACCTAAAATATTATATTTATTTCAAACAATCCTGATATTGCTGGACTAAAATTCTTTAAAGATTTAGATAAAATTGTAATGAAATTTATCTGGGCAAAGAAGAAAACAAGGATAAAAAAAAATATTTACAAGATAATATGGATTCGGACTACCTGTCTGGGAGACATATTATAGAGCAGCGGCTTTAGTGTGGATAAAAGATTGGATTGACTTAAGGAATAACAGGATTTAACAATTGGAGGGACATGATTTACAGCTAGGCTGGCATGCATTTTTATGGAACCTGAACAGTAAAAACAATTTATATTTTACCAGACATGTATTCCGAAAGTCTTTAATTAATGTTTGGACTGAAATAAGGAAGAATCATTACACTAAAATACCAAGGTGGTTCTCAACGATGGAGGCAATGTTCCATTTAAATGCGATGGACATCAGTAAAAAACTTAAATGCTACCAAATATTAGATAGCGAGGGAAGAATTAAAATGAAACAGGAATTAGAATTACAAGAGATAGCTATTGATAATTGGTCATATTTTCAAATAAAATTGAGATACAACAAAGATGTAAAAGAATATGGAATTGAGGTAAAAGATACATATTTGGATAAAATACTATTAAATCCTGAGAAAAGTTCAATTTCCAAATTATATAATTATTTATTAGAATGTGAAATGGCTGAGAAAATTGTGAAAGGTCCCATGTTGGCTTGGGAAAAAAAAACTATGGTTATAGCATTGATCTGGATGACTGGGAATAAATCTGGCAGAAAAAAAATGACACTAACCAAATCAGTAGCGCACAAGGAGAATTTATACAAAATGATGTACAGATGGCATCTGGTGCCTTCCAGATTGGCCAAAATATTTCCAATAGCCAATCCTTGCTGTTGGAAATGTAAAGGGAAATTTGGTACATACTTTCATTCATGGTGGACTTGTCCTGAGATAAAGAAATATTGGCTAAAAATAAAAATGTGGATAGAAGAAATTATAGAGAGTGGGCTGGAGTGGAAACTGGAACTATTTTTGTTGGGAATGATTAAAGGGGACTACCCTGCTAAAGTAAAATATCTGACCATCCACTATTAATTGCGGCACGTATCTCACTAGCACAATATTGGAAAAATCCAAATGCTCCACCAATACAGGTTGTTATTCAGAAAACATATGAATGTGCCCAACTGGAGCGGCTTACGCTTAAAATTAATGGTAAGAAGGATACAGATTATTACCAGATATGGGATAAATGGCATAAGTGGGAAGACAATAAAAGGGGAAACATATAAATGAACCTAAGATACAAATTATAGCCAGCGATTCATAATATATTATGCACAATTAAAGGTTTAAAATCTTCTTTTCTTTGTTACTACTATTATTAGTATTAGCTATTTATAATATTTTTGTGTTTATTAGTTAAAAATATGATTATTATTAATATGTATTAGTAATAGAAGAATGGTTATAATCCAACGTGAAAATAAATGGAGTATATTGTGAATTATTTAGTACTTAGGATGTGATAAGGTGTGAATATGTGACTAGTATGAGCCAATAATGATTTTTAGGACCAAAATTCAACAACAAATGTAAAAAAACTATGTGTTATTATTGTTTCTGTATTTTTGAAATTGTACGTTTTTAAATTTGTAAATAAAATTGTTTTTAAAACTTTTTTAAAAAAAGTTTTAAAAGATAAGTATATTTTTCCAAATACACATTTGTTTGGGCAAGTTTTCCCTGCTACAGGTTTGTTAACATACTTTGTTTATTTACTGGTAGGTGATGAAGTTTCAAAGACAAATAAACTATGATGGATTGTTTCTAGTAATTGGGTCTACAAATGCACGCAAAAGTTTAGCCATCCCTTGTCAAATTGTATGCTTTAAGGAATTCCTAATAATACAGCCTTTCTGTGATGCCATCACAATATATTTCTGCAAATGTGAGTATTTTGCATTCAGTTGTTCACAAATTCAGAATAAGAGAACAGTCCATACGGCAAGTGTGGAAGCTAGAAGTGGAAAATATATAAAACTGTTTAAGTAAAAGCAAGTTATGGAATGTGTGTGTGTGTGTGAGAGAGAGAGAGTGATACATCACTGCAAAGGGAGATGGGCAGCATATGTATTTAATACACAGCAAAGATCTTGAAGGGAGTATTTGAAAAGAAGCCTTTGGTGGGAGAGGCTACATTAAAATTGGAAATGGGCTTTTATAAAAAAAAAAATGACGAGGGCTTTGAAAGAAGAAACAAAAGATAGCAGAAAAAAAAACAGTTGTTGGAATTTTATGTATGGGATTTAAAGACTTCTGGGAGAAAGAAGAAAAAAATGGTCTAAGTTATTCAACATGTAGAATTAAATAAGGCGTCGCTACTTCTAGTGTTTTTCAATGGCTGCATTGGTTGGCTGTGTATAAGTCTGATATATAGCGTGTTTCTCCAACAATATGACCTCCCCCAATAGGAAGACCCAGCATGTTTTCTAAGCATAAAATCAAATTAAGCCCCTCCCCCCAAATTTAGGCCTATTTTAAAACATGCAAAATAGGGGGAAGGGCGGGGGGTCTTGCTGTTAGGAGTGCCCCGCAGGCAGCAATTCCTCGCCACCAGCTGCTCCTAATGGGAGATCTTGGTAGAGCACAGGAAGCTCCCTACTCCTGCCAAGCACCTTTGCAGCAGACCCAAGACCTTCAGCGCCCGCCGCTGTTGATTTCCCTTCTGCCCATGCCGCTGCCGCGTTTGGAGCTGCCACTTCCACATTTGGAGCACCGTTGCCATTTGGAGCTGCTGCTTCTGCATTTGGAGCTGCCACTGCTTTTGGAGCTGCCGCTTCCACGTTTGGAGTGTTGCCACTGTTTGAAGCACTGCTGCTGTTTGGAGCTACCGCTTCCGCATTTGGAGCTGCCGCCGTGTTTGGAACTGCCTCTTCCGCGTTTGGAGCCCCACTACTGTTTGGAGCACTGCCGCTGTTTGGAGTTGCCAAGTCCGCATTTGGAGCTGTTGCCGCATTTGGAGCTACTGCTTCTGCGTTTGGAGCACTGCCACTGTTTGGAGCACCACCGCCATTTGGAGCACTGCTGCAACTCCAAACACGGCGGCAGCTCCAAACGCAGAAGTGGCAGCTCCAAACATGATGGCGGTGCTCCAAATGGTGGTGGCACTCCAAACACGGAAGCGGCAGCTTCAAACATGGTGGCAGAATGGGCAGAAGGGAAAGCAACAGTGGCGGGTGCCAATTTTTTCTTCTTTCTCCCAGGAGTCTTTAAATCCTGGTGGTGAGGCGCTCTAGATGAGGATGCTGTTATGTTCTGTGCGTGGCGCAAGAAGTGGAGACGAGTCGACGAACAGTGAACTTCAACTCTTTATTTAACATGGTGCAACAGCTCTCTGAATGGCCACAACAGCCCCCTTTATATAGGCAAGCTCTTGGGTATTCAGCCATTGAAAACGCAGGAATGTGAGCTCTTTTTAACCAATGAGAAGGGCTCGTAAACAGCCAATCAGATTCTCCTGAATGGACCAATCCGATATCGCTATTATCGGCCAATCAGAAGTGCAGGGCCAGAACCCTGCACTTTGCTTTAAGGTTTCAACAACTTTATTGAAGCACTTTTATTAATTCACAACACCCCTTTCCCCCGGGTTCTGTTTAAGGGGTGCGATAACGTAGTCTTTGAGGTAGGCAGGTTGTTTTGATTGTCTATTTGATTTACGCTGTCCTCCCGGTATTTGTCTAGAGTCTTGTTGGGTTAGGACTTTATTTGGTGAGCAGGGTGCCTCTGATTCTGTATCTAAACTTCCGTTACCACTAATGTCCTCGATATCCCTTTGAGGCGAGTTAACCCCTGTCCCGGATCCTTCTTCTGAGCAGTCATTTCTTCCGCCTGTGCTTTCTGCCGTTTCAAACTCAGCCTCCTCGGCGTCTCCTCCCCCCTCAGTTTGGAAATCACCGGAATAGCAGCCCCCAGACTGCAGCCTTGAACGCAGCTGATCAATATGGTGCTTCCATATTCTATCGTCGCGACATTTCACTCGGTATGATCTGGGTCCAGTTACTTGGATTACAGTTGCCTCGACCCACAATGGGTCGCCATAAAAGTTTCTCGCGAAAACCAAGTCACCTACCTGGAAATTATGGCATTTCCCGCTGGATCCGTGTGGTTTTTCAGGTTCGTACGATGGGTGTAGTCGGTCCAGGTGGGAGTGGAGTTTCCGTCCCATCAATAACTCAGCGGGAGTTTTGTTGGTGACGCTGTGTGGAGTGATGTGCTGCAAAAGGAGTATCCGGTTAATCTTGTCTTCGATATTGCCATAGTCCATTTTATGTAGAGTTCTTTTGACGAATTGTACCATGTGCTCAGCCCTCCCATTAGCTGCAGGATGCGCCGGTGAAGTTAGCACATGGCGAATACCATGGTCCGCCAGATACTGTTCAAAAGAAAGCGCGGTAAACTGGGGCCTGTTGTCGGATACCAGAACGTCCGGTAGTCCATGTGTTGCAAATAATCTGTCCAATTTCCTGATGACTGATTCGGTTGTTGTATTTTTCATCTCATGGATTTTGAGCCAGTTCGAGTAGGCATCCACTGTTAATAAAAATGTGTGTCCATTCGTAGGTCCCGCAAAGTCCAGATGAACACGGGACCATGGTCCCCTGGGTGTTTCTCATTCTGTTGGGGTTGCTTTCGGTGGGGCGTTGCTGACTTCCTGGCATTTGGGACAAGTCTTTACCCAGGCTTCGATCTGCTTGTCTATGCCCGGCCACCACGCATAGCTTCGTGAGAGTGCTTTCATGCGCACGATGCCGGTGTGGCCATCGTGCAAGGTTCTCAGTACACCTCGCTGTAACCGCTCTGGGACAATGACTCTATCACTCCAAATGATGCAGCTTTTCTGGGGAAACAGTTCCGTCTGTCAACTTTTGAAGAGAACGTAGTTGTCAGGGATTTGGTCCAATGGCTATCCATGCTCTACCCAGCTGAGGACACGTGCTAAAACAGGATCGCGTTTAGTTTCAATCGCGATATTGTGAGCTGTCAGTGGCGGTTTTTGGAGTGTCTCGATCTGCAGTGTTGTGACGGTCGGAGCAGGGTCGTCAACGGTTTCTGGAAGTGGTGCATGGCTTAATGCGTCAGCATGGGGAATGGCTTTCCCCAGGCGGTGTTGCAACTTATAATTATAGGCAGCCAAGAATTCTGACCAGTGGGTCATTCTGGGAGATAATATATAAGGGGTTGGTTTATCTCCCGCTATTATTCCCAGTAAGGTTTTGTGGTCAGTTATTATCATGAAAGCTCACCCATAAATATATTCATGAAATCATTTAACAGCAGATACAATAGCAAGAGCTTCCTTATCGATTTGACTGTAATTGCATTCTGCTTTTGACAGCCTTTTTGAAAAGTAGGCAACAGGGGCTTCACTTCCGTTTGGTAAAACTTGGCTCAAAATGGCGCCCACTCCGAAGGGTGATGCATCACAAGTAACCGTTAAAGGCAAAGTCTCATTATACTGCATCAAAACAGCATCGGAGATCAATAAGTTTTTTACTTGTCGAAACGCCTGTTCTTCTCGGTGCCCCCAAACCCAGGTTGCTTTTTTGTCTAATAAACAATGTAGGGGTTCGGCTATGGTTGCCTTGTGAGGCAGGAAGACGTTATAAAAATTGATAAGGCCTAGGAAAGCTTGGAGATCCACCTTTTTGCGGGGTCTTTGGGTGTTTTTGATTGCCCTAAGTTTGCTATTGGTGGGGTGAATGCCCTGTTTATCAATTAAATATCCTAAAAATTCTACTTGATCAGTACATAGTTGACACTCGTTTTTCTTAACTTTGAGACCCGAGTCTTTAAATCTCTGAAGAACCAACCCCAGACGCTCCCTTAATATTACTTGAGTTGGAGCAGCAATTAAAACGTCATCAAAATAGGGGACAATGTCTTTTATCCCTTGTAATAGTCTTTCCATCAACCTTTGAAAGATTCCCGGGGCCACGCTTACTCCGAATTGGAGTCGGTTACATTTAAACGCACCTTGGTGCGTAATGAGCGTTTGGGCCTCTGCCCTTTTTCTGTCTACAGGCAATTGTTGGTATGCCTGGGCTAGATCTAGTTTAGCAAAGACTTTTCCGCCCCCCAGGGAATGGAGAAGGTGTTGCACCACCGGTACCGGGTAAGCGTTTTGCTGCAGGGCGTGATTCAGGGTGGCTCGGTAGTCCCCACAAATTCTTAACGATCCATCCGGCTTGATGGGTGTCGTGATTGGGGTTTCCCAGGGAGAATGATTGGTTGGTTCTAACACCCCCTGGGCTATTAATTTATCAAGCTACTCGTCAATCTTTGGTTTAAGGGTGAATGGGACTTGACAAGGCTTAAGGCGGATGGGAGCTATTTCGGGGTTGAGGTTAAATGATATCGGAGTCCCTTGTACTCGACTAGTTTGTCTGCAAAGACATCCTGGAATTCTTGGACGAGAGCCTCTTCCCAGTCGTTGCTGCTGGTTTGGTGAATGCCGGCTACTTCAATTCCATGTGGAGCGAACCAATGGAGGCCTAACAAGCTAGGCTGATCCCTGTCAACTACAGTCAAGGGTAGAGATGCAGTACGATTTTTAAATGAGACACGGACTTGGCTGCATCCAACGACTGGAATTCGATTTCCTTGATAATCTTTGAGTATGATTCTTTGGAATCGGAGGTCTTGTCGCCGGACGGTAGGGATGAGTTGCTTGAGGGTCTTCCAGGAAGTCGATCCTAAATCGACTTCCATCATACAAGGCTGGTTTTCGATAGCTACCTTCACCCGGATCTTCTTGGCATCCAGTGATGAGGCGTGGTCAATCGTAATAGTTTGGTGTGTCTCTTCTCGCTTTGTTGAGTGGTTTAGGGTTTTGTTTCTGTAGGAGTGGTTGTTCCATTGGTGGTTCAAGGGTTCTCGCTTTGCAGGATGGCTTCCTGTAGATTGGCGATAGTTAGCCCCCCTCGGGGTTTGGCTGGGTACTTGCTTGCTTCTACAGACCCGTCCGATGTGGCCTCTTTTCCCGCACACATGGCAGAGCACGTCGAGGAATTTGCAGTCTGATCGGGGGTGGTTTGCCCCTCAACCAGCGCATTGGTACTGCGATCTCTGGTGTTGGTCTTGTTTAGACCAGAGCTGGTTGACCTCTTCTTCATCGCTTTCTGATGACGATTTGAGGTCCTCGTGGTGGGCTGTCGTTGACGGTTCTTCTAAGTGAGGTGAAACTTCGCTGGCGAGTTGGCGAAATGGAGCGTGGGTGCGGCGTATTCGGGCAGCCGACTTCCTGGTTTCTTCTGCTGCAGTAGCATCAGCAATGGCATCTGTAAGGCTAATGGTGCCTTTCGCCATCAGCTTCCTCTGCATGCCTGGTGAATCTAATCCCAGAACTATTCGGTCTCTCAGGGCTTCTTCACGGTCAGCAAACCCGCATAGGCCTCCTAGATTCTGGAGATCCCTATGAAATCTACAACGCTTTTGCCCTTCTGCTGATCTCTCTGGTAAAATTCATGCCTTCTCACGAGCGTTGGTACGGTTGGTACATAGTGGGCCCTTAGCAGGGGTTCGAGGACGTCCCAGTCCATGGACTTCATTTCTGCCAGTTTCGCTAGTGCTTTGGCCATCTTGAATACGGTTGGCCCGCAATGAGTTAGGAATTCCGCCTGTTTCTTTCCGGTAGTGGCATCCTTCAAATTGTTGGTCTCCAGAAACATCTGGAAGCGATCCATATATGAGTCCCAGTCTTCTTGTGCCGGGTCGAATGGAGTGGGTGGTATGACGCTGCCGGACATGGTTCCGCCATTGGTGGGTTTCAGCCATGTGCTCTGTTATCGCTCTGCAGTGTTCAGTCATCTCTGATGTCTCCACATCCCATCCTCATCACCAGTGCTATGTTCTGTGTGTGGCGCAAGAAGTGGAGATGAGTCGACGAACAGTGAACTTCAACTCTTTATTTAACATGATGCAACAGCTCTCTGAACGGCCACAACAGTCCCCTTTATATAGGCAAGCTCTTGGGTATTTAGCCAATGAAAACACAGGAACATTAGCTGTTTTTAACCAATGAGAAGGGCTCGTTAATAGCCAATCAGATTCTCCTGAACGGACCAATCCGATATCCCTATTATCGGCCAATCAGAAGTGTAGGGCCAGAACCCTGCACTTTGCTTTAAGGTTTCAACAACTTTATTCAAGCACTTTTACTAATTCACAACAGATGCAAGGGGGGGAATTAAGTCACCCCAGAAAAGACGGCCTAGCTGTTTTTTTGGGGGGCTCAAAAAACTATAAGACCTGGCCTTATTTTATGAGAAACACGGTACTTATAGTTTTAGAAATAATTCAAGGAAGCAAATGTAGTGTTCTTTCCTCTTCCTATTCTCTCCACAACAACAATCCTCTGAAGTAGATTGGACTAAGCTGGTTTTCATGCTAAGATGGAACCAGAACTCACAGTTTCCTGGTTTCTGACCTGGTGCCTTCAACAGTAAACCCAACTGGCTCTCTAATAATATACAAGCTAATATTTATGATATTAGTTTTAGTATATAAAAAAGGAATTATTATAATAATGACTCAGAATCTCTCATGTTGTTTCATGGCTATTTTGACTGGGATTATATTAGCCTTTGATATATAAATAAGGGTTTATTTCTAGTAATGTTCAATACTTTTTTCAACATTTGAATATTAATTGAGGCTGGATTTTATTATTGAGAGGAATTAATAAAGCTAATGGAGACAGTGATTAGGTTTTAAATAGAAGTAGAAATATACATTTAAATTGATTGATATTTTTTAACTTTTACTGGACTTTTTCTGACTAATAAGGTGAGCTGAGAAATTAATTTATAGAAAAGTGGATGAGGTATGGAATGAAGATATATATAATTGTATTTTAAGAGACAGTGATAAATTGTTAATGTTGAATATATTTGCTAGAGATGAAAGGGAAGCTTATCTTTTTCCTGTTTTTTGATGGGAGGTTCTGCACTTTCTAAACATTTTTTTTCTTTTTATTCATTTCTGTATTAGATTCTGGTATCTGTTTTATCTTTTAATATAAACCTTAAAAAATATTGTTTTTAAAAACTAAGTCTTCTATGACTTCATCACAAAATTAACAGTTCAAGCTATGCAAACAAACAAACAAACAAACAAAAAACAACACCTCCATAAGCCTGAAACATTTTGGAACAAAACTCTTCAGGATCCAAATTTTTCAACCACAAACACAAAACATATATTTGAAAAAAAGAGAATGCAGCACTTGAAGAAAAAGCAACAAATGATAACCCTTAAACCATGGAATTAGGTGAAAATGTATTAGAAAGGCGTCCCTAAACTGAAAATATGCAGAGAAATTTTTCTCCATATATTGCAAGCTTGAGATCTAAGAATATTTGAAAGATAGAAAAGGTTTTCCAAGAATGAAGGGGATAAAAATCTGAAAGTATGAATAAAAAGATTCTATTATTTAAAAAAATAAGCAGAAACATGAATAATGTTATTAAATATTACTGTTGAACAGGTAAAAAATAATATAAGCAGCAAAAAAAAGAAAAGAAAAATGTGCAGAAATACTAAAGAAAAATAGAAAATAAAGAAAAAATAAGAATATAGCAAAGAGAAAAGTTTATGAAGAAATAACTTCCCCTTTTGTCACAATAAGTACAAATAACTTATCAAAGTTGTTAAAAATTTTCTTTTTACACAATCACAAATACTTTTGTGAGCAGAGGAGAATTCACTACTTCCCAATATTATTTTTCTACTTTTTCTTTCTTCTGCTGCTCTGACAAACCCAAACTTGGAGACTTTATACATGTCAGGTTCTGAACTAATGGTTGGCTCATCACCAACTAGTTTCTTTCCCTCCTAATGCTGATGTACTTATAGTCTGGTTAAATCTTAACTCTAGAGTCAAAATGTCTAGCAAGAAAACTTAATTAATTTTTATTTTTACCTTGTGTAGTTTACTTATTTAAATGAAGCCTTATTTTTTTTTGGTTTGGTTTCTGAAATCATTATTATCTTTTGTTATGACTTAACAATAGCCAGGATAACCAATGTATTTTGAGTAACATACTTAGGGCATATACTTTTATTATCGAATAAAGAGGCTACTGTTGACAGATGTTCAGGTCACAATAAATAGTTTATGTTTAATATCCCACAGTTTGAATATATTTATGGATGGCTTTCTGTTACGAAACTGAACAAACACTATGTATCTGCATTAGGGAAACAAAAAAAATGATGATACTTTTCTCTCTGTCTTTTTTAATAACACTTCTTCCTACTGTTAATTTTAATTTGAACAGCAGTATTTTTGACATGTTTTTGTCTTTCCTACTCAGGTCTAGAATATGTTTTTGAGATTCCCACAAACTGATGAGAAATTGATGCATGAGAATCCTGCTTTTCTCCAGTCTTCCAAATCAAAGGACTTGCTTTGCTACACAGGAAGTTATATTCTCCTGATTTATGGCAGTAATTTGGTTTTCTTCTGCAACCCAACTTGCAGAGTTCTGCCAAAATTATTGGTTTTATTTTCAGTTGGCTAACTTAACTGCGGAGTAGCCTTACTGCTTAAAGGTGACCTGAAGGATATTTTTAAGCTTCCTTATTTTGCTTTGCTTGCTTTCAGCTGGAGGTGAGGTTTCAAAGCTTCTTCAGTGAAAATACTATTTATAAAATACAATAGGTAAACAGCTGAGCCTCCTGTGTTTCTTCTGTAACAAATAGCTTTATTAGGCCAAGGAATTAAATGGGGGACAGAGACACATTAGAACATTATACTTAAATTGCACAACTGTCCAAGAAAAATGTCTAATGACACACTTGGCTAACAAGGGACTGGGAATAGAAAAAGTAAAGATCAGATTCTTACATAGTCTTCACCTTCTTTGACCTTGGCTGAAATATTCTTCATTCAAAAAATAGGGCAGTGGCAGTGACATCCTTTCATTAGATTCAAGACGTAGCTGTATTATATAGAATACTTAATGATGCTATGTGTGTGAGTCACTCAGTTTATTAGTCCAATACAAGAAGTGGTGATAAACCTATCTTAACAAACAAGTAAATAAAAATTTAGACCTAATGAAAATATGTCTATAAAACAAACTGATTAGAACCCACAAGAAAAATGCAAAAGGAGCAATCTGTCTCTTGGTTATTAATGAGGTAGTATCTAAAATTACATGAAATGTGGTAATATCTAATATGATATCTCACATTTTCATAGAGTGTGACAATATCTGAAGTTACATAAAAATGAGGAACTTGGCCAGTAAATCTCTAGTGGAGCTGATGAATAATGTGCTGTTATGTAAAATCTACCCAGTTTGCTATAAGCAGGATTTGGACATAGGCCAATATCAGTAATTAGACTGATATAAGACAGCATTTATTTTCCTCATGTTGTTTTGAACCATGATTAGCCTTGCTGAGAAGAACTGGCACATTATTTACCTCTAGAAACAACATGTCAGCCTTTTCCTAGCCACCTCCAGCATTTGTAAAAGGCAGAACTTCTGTGCAGGCAAGAGCCCTGTCGTGTCCGCAAAAGAAAGCTCAGAGTCTGTGACTATCATTCAAGCTCTTTATTAAACTGTTGTGAACCGAACCGGCGAAAAGGAAAAAGCCCGCGGCTTTTATCCTTTTCGCTGCGGCGGCCACGGCCAATGGCAGCGATTCAAGTCTCCCGCTCTTGGAGCGAGCCAATCGCGGGAGACTTCAATCGGGCCAATCAGCGCGGCTCGCCTGGCCAATCAGAAATCCCCGCGCCTTAGCCAATCAAGGCGCGGGGATTTCGAGTATTCAAATTCAGGACAGAACACCCCTCCCCTCTTGGTATGGTCCATCATGTAGCGTAGTCACGCAGGTAGGCGGGGCTCCGTCTAGTCCTAGTTGACCTGCGCAACTCAGTTTCAAGCTGTACCTCGGCCGGAGCGGTCATCTTTTTGGCTGCTCCTCCCTCTGTGTGAACCGGCTGGATGATCGGGCCGGTTCATTCTCCGTGGCTCCCGCCTGGGCCTACCGGGTCGGTTGAGCTGCGGGTTTCGCCGCTCCCGCTTGGTTTCTCCGAGTTGGTTGAGCTGGCCAGGTGGTTCTTCTCCGGAGGGGACTCGCGATGGCTGCGTTCCGGTGAGTATTTTTGGATTTTTTCTTGCGCTATTTTATTCGGGTGTTCCCTCCCCCCTTGGTTCGAGTCTTGGGGATTGAGGTCTGTTGCCGTATGTGACCGGAGCTGGTCGATGTGTCGTTTCCAGGCTCGCCCGTCTGTGGTTTGGAGCCGGTACGACCGTGGACCGGTGATTTGAGTGATGACGGCTGGGATCCATAGGGGGTCCCCCGTCAGATTTTTGGCGTAAACTAAGTCACCGGGGGCAAATGTCCGGTATTTGGAGCTGGAGTCTGGGGGCCGCTCCGGGTTGTAAGTCGGGTGCAACCTGTCGAGTGGGGACCTCAGCTTCCTGCCCATTAACAGTTCGGCTGGGCTCTTGTTGGTAGTGGTGTTAGGGGTGATGTGTTGTATGAAGAGGAGTTTGTTGATTTTTTCGTTGATCTCCCCGTGGTCCATTTTCCGGAGGGTTTTTTTAGTAAACTGGACCATCCGTTCCCCTCTACCGTTCGCCGCCAGATGCGCCGGTGCCGTTAATGCGTGGCGGATGCCCCTCTCCGCCAAAAACCTTTCAAACTCGAGGGAAGTAAACTGGGGCCCGTTATCTGAGACGACGACGTCTGGGAGGCCGTGCGTGGAAAACAGTTTACACAGTTCTTTGATGACAGCCTCCGTGGTAGTGGATTTCATATCGCTTACTTCCAACCAATTGGAGTAAGCGTCGACTGTGATCAAAAAAGTATGCCCATTTGTTGGACCTGCAAAGTCTAAATGGATTCTGGACCAGGGCCCCCTTGGTATTTCCCAGTCCCGGATGGGTGCTGCGGGTGGGCTGGGTCTGGTTTCCTGGCATCGATGGCATTTGGCGACCCATTGCTCAATCTGTTTGGGCGGTCGCGATCGACGATGGTGAGTGGCAGTTGTTCGGTGCGGCCCTTGTAGGTTACATTGAAGCTCTTGGTGCCCACTACCGGGACGCGGTTCCCTTGGTAGTCTTTTATGATGATTTTCTGGGTATGAATGTTCCTCTTATGGAGTGTGGGTACGAGCCGCTTAATCTCGCGCCATGCAATCATGGAGAGGTAGGACCCAGAGTCCACTTCCATCTTGCATGGCTGGCCCTCAATATGGACTTCAACGTGTACCTTTCTGGCGCCGTTGGAGATGGCATGGCCGATGGTCACCGTCTGGTGTGTTTCTTCTTTTCGCCGACCGTCGCCGCCTCTTGAAGATCGCTGGGTACGGTCCCACCGACCATCCGGTTGGCACTCTCTGGTCTTGGGCGGGGGGCTTTCCTTCTTCCGGTCGTGTTGTTCCCATCTGGGCGGGCTGTGGGTCTTCTTTTGGCGGCAAACTCGAGCGATGTGACCCCGTCGTTCACAATGCCTACAAATAGAGTCAAAAAATCGGCATTCTGACCTGGGGTGGTCGCCGCCGCACCCGGCACAGTTGGTCCTCGACCTACGACCTCTTCGATTCCGCTGGTCGCCGCGTCCCGTCTGCACGTGGTGTATGTCCTCCTCGTCTTCCGATGTGCTGGGGGCTGACTGGAATTCTCCGTAGTGTGCGGTTGATTCACTTCTAGGGTCGGCCGACCTTGCCGGGTTGTTGTTTCCGCCCTTTGCGTCGGATCTTCGCATGCTGTCAGCAGACGAGCGGGTTGCCTCTGCGGCTGCGGCTGCGGTGAGGGCGTCTGCTAGGCTGATGTCGCCCTTGGCCATAAGCCGGCTCTGGAGTGTAGGGTCCCATAGGCCGAGCACGAATCGGTCTCTTATGAGGCTGTTTAGACCTTCAAACTCGCAGAGTCCTCCTAGGTGCCGCAGCTCGGCGACGAAGTCGCTCAATTTCTCGTCTGGTTTCTGATTTCGGCGGTAAAACTCGTTGCGCCGTATCAGGATGGGGACCTCGGGGGCGTAATGGCGCCGCAGTATAGGCTCAAGGACGTCCCAGTCCATGGCGGTTGCGTCTGCCGGCTTGGCCAATGCTTTGGCCATCTGGAAGACCTCTGGTCCGCAGTGAGTAAGGAAGACGGGGTGTCCTTCATTCCGGCGCATTCCAAGTACATTCGGAACCGGTCTGAGTACGATTCCCAGTCTTCGTTGGCGGGGTTGAAAGGGGCGGGCGGTGCGATCTTCGCCATCTCTTTCACTGGAACTGGCTCTTGTTGGACACGGGGTTCGGTTCAGGGTCGGGATCCCACCTTCGTCGCCAGTGTCGTGTCCGCAAAAGAAAGCTCAGAGTCCGTGACTATCATTCAAGCTCTTTATTAAACTGTTGTGAACCGAACCGGCGAAAAGGAAAAAGCCCGCGGCTTTTATCCTTTTCGCTGCGGCGGCCGCGGCCAATGGCAGCGATTCAAGTCTCCCTCTCTTGGAGCGAGCCAATCGCGGGAGACTTCAATCGGGCCAATCAGCGCGGCTCGCCTGGCCAATCAGAAATCCCCGCGCCTTAGCGGGGATTTCGAGTATTCAAATTCAGGACAGAACAAGCCCCTAAAGAGATATCTTACAACTATTTTGCTGAATTGTGATAAATTGCAAAGAGAAGCAAAGAAATGGTATTCCTCTAGTTTGCTCTTAGAAGCTTGAAGATATGTTTGTGTGTGGGTTAGGTCAGCCCTAGCTATACTATAATCAAGCTTTCCTTGCATGTATTTACGCACATGAAAACCAATTCATCTTTATACCTTGTTCTTCTAAATTTTGCATCATTTTAAGTTCATCCTTTTCATCCAATATTTCCCCATATCTAACTGTTTGTTCCTTCTTATAAGTTATAGATATGAAAAAGCTTCAATAGTTGATAACCAAACTGGAATTTTCAAAAAACATTGTTTCTTAGTTTTCTCCCAATTCAACCATAACGATTCCCGTATATAATGCCTTCTAAAATAACCCTGTGATTTAGTTCCCTTATACCATAAAAAAGCATGCCAACCCAATAATAAATCATGACCTTCTAATGTCAACAATCTAGTCTTTCTTAACGTTATCCATTCTTTAACCCTTTAAGTTTGCAGCTTGATAATACAACTCCAAATTAGGAAGGCCAAATCCTCCTCTAATTCTAGCATCCTGTAAAAGTTTTAATTTTATTCTCGCTTTCTTGCCTTGCCATATATACTTCAACACAATTTTATTTAGTTCTTCGAAGAAATTCTTGCTTAACCTAATTGGTATTGTTTGAAACAAATATAAATTCTGGGTAAAATATTCATCTTGATTGTTGAAATTCTACCTATCAATGACAATTGTAGGTTTTCCCATTTTTTCAGGTCGGATGCTATTTGCTGTTTAAGCTTAATATAATTATTCTCTTTCAATGTAGTACATCTTGATGTCAAATATATCCCCAAATATTTAACTTTGTTCGTAACTTGAATTTTCAATAAATCTGCCAGCTCTTCTCTTTGTCTTAATAACATATTCTTTGTCAGAATCTTTGTTTTGTCTTTATTTATTTTTAAACCAGCCATCTCACCATACGTCTCTATCTTTTCCAAGAGTTTTAGAACTGTCTCTAAAGGGTCTTCCAAAATAAAGACCAAATCATCCGCAAAGGCTTGCAATTTGAATTCCTCCTTTTTGACTTTCATTCCTTTTATGTTTATATCCTCTCTAATATTTCTATTTTAGACTTCCAAGGTCAATACAAATAACAAAGGAGATAATGGGCATCCTTGTCTTGTACCTTTTTTAATATTGATAGAGTCTGTGAATTCTCCATCTATCATTACTTTTGCCGTTTGCTTATAATATACGGCTTCTATTGCTTGGATAAATTTTCTAGCAAAGCACATCTGTTCCAATAGTAATAACATAAATCTCCAGTTCACATTATCAAATGCCTTTTGGGCATATAAGAATATCAAAGCCATTTGTTTTTCCGGGTGTGCCTCATAATATTCCAATGTGTCCAGGATTACCCTCATATTGTCTTTAATCTGTCTCTTTGGTAAAAATCCATTCTGATCAGAGTGAATAAAGTTATTTAGGTATTTTTTAAGCCTTTCTGCCAAGATTGAAGCAAAGATTTTATAGTCTGCATTCAATAAAGAAATAGGTCTACAGTTCTTAATTTGTAATAGGTCAACCCCTTCTTTTGGAATAAGTGTAATATAAGCTTCTGACCATGTTTCAGGTATTTTCTTATTTATCATAACTTCATTCATGACTTCTAACAGAGGAATGCTCAACAATTCTTGTAATGTTTTATAAAATTCTGCCGGGAAACCATCTGGTCCTGGTGCTTTTCCATTGTTCTGTCTGTTAAGTGCTTCAGTTAATTCCATCATTGTTATAGCACTTTCTAACATTTTCTGAGTTTCATCAGGTATCTTAGGTAGGTTAGCGTTTTGTAAATACTGTTTAATTTTTCCTTCATCAAGATCCTCCTGTTTATATAACTGTCCATAAAAATCTCGAATGATTGCCTTTTTCTCCTTATTACCATAACAAATGTGACCATGATCATCTATTAACTGTGATATTTCCCTTGACTCTTTCTCTTTTCCCAATTTATATGCTAACCATCTACCTGGCCTATTTGCATCTTCGAAATAGTTCTTTTTAGCACTTCTAATCTTTTGTGCCAGTTCTTCTTTCTCTGCTTGATCCATTTTATGTTTAATTATGTCCATTTTAAGTTTGATATCTTTTTTCTGTGGCATCTTCTGTAATTCTTTTTCCAGTTTTTTATGATCATCTTCTAGAGCTTTAATCATTTGCCTCTTCCTAATGTTCATTTTCTTTGTATAGTCAATTATTAATCCTCTTGCATATGCCTTCATTGTATCCCAAACATTCTGTATTGAAGTATCTTCTTTTTTATTTTCATTGAAGAAGAAGGCCAATTCTTTTTCCATCCATTGTATAAAATCTTTTCCCTTTAAAATAGTATTGTTTAATGTCCATCTAGATCTTCTTTTTTGTCCTTTCCATTTAATTGTCATTGGTTTATGGTCTGCCCATGTACTTGTTTCAATATTTATTTCTTGAATATTAGATAATAATTCTGTTGATGTCCAAATCATATCTATTCTGGACCACAATAAATGCCTGTTTGAATAAAAAGTATATTGTTGAGCATTTCTTTCTCTCCATATATCTTTTAAATTTAATTCATCTATCATTTTAAAAAAGGATTTAGGGAGAATTTTCCTATTTTGTCGTGTTGTTTTTACTATATAGGCCAGTTTATTGTCTACAATTCCATTAAAGTCCCCCATCATAAGTATGTTAGCATAGTCCAGTTCAATTATTTTCATATGTAATCTTTTATAAAATTCTTTTTGTTTGTCATTTGGGGCATAAATTGCAACCAAGAGAGTTTTTATATTATTATCCACTATTTCAACTATTAATACTCTTCCATCTTTATCCATATAAATCAATTTGGCTGGAGTGGTTTCTTTAACGTACAAAACCACTCCTCTTTTCTTACAATGAGTCAGAGAAGTAAATATTTTCCCTAACTTTGGTCGTATCAATAATTGTTCATGTTGTTTTTTAATGTGTACTTCTTGTAAGCAAATTATATCAAATTTTAGCTTCTCTAATTTATAAAAAGTTTTCCTTCTTTTGATAGCTGAGTTCAGTCCATTTATATTCATGGAAATCAATTTTTTCTCCCCCATGGTTATGCTTTATATTTAGGTCTAATGTGATAATTTTTTTATTTTTTATTTTTTATTTTTTTATGTCATGTTTTATGTCTTATATGTTTTTTGTCTGTTGTTAAATCAATAAATCTTTTACCAAAAAAAAACAACTAAACAGAATACTCCTACTCCAACACATCACCCCGCACAGCGTCACCTACAAGACTCCAGCTGAACTGTTGATGGGACGCAAGCTCCGTTCCCACCTCGACCAGCTCCACCCATCCTACAAGCCAGAGAACCCTGTGGATCTAGCAGAAAATGTCATGAGTTCATGGTAGGCAACAGTTTTCGCTAAAATCCTTTCCGGCGAACCATTATGGGTCGAAGCAACCATAACTCAAACCACCGGGCCCAGATCGTACCGTGTACAAACATGGGATGGAAAAATATGGAAACGCCATATAGATCAGCTTCGCTCTAGGCTACACCCAGTTCCCGCAACTCCTGTGACTCTCAAACTGAGGGGGGGGGGATGTCGAAGAAACCGAATTCGAGATGGTGGAAAGCAGAATCGAAGGAAGTCAGCAGCCGGGCGCGATACATGAAGAAGAATCAGGGAGGGGTTGACCTCGCCACAGAGGAATACCTCAACAGAGGCAAGCCCGCAAAGATCAGAGGACAACAATGACAGAATTAGCGGCACCGAGTCGTCCAGTGAGGATGTGGAACCGCCTGTACCAGATATATCCAAAAACGTCCCACCGAAACCGGACTACAGACAGGAACTGCAAATCTAATAGAAAGTTAAATCTAATAGACAGTTAAATCTAATAGACAGTTAAAACAACCTGCATATCTTAGGGATTACATCACCGCACCCCTCAAACAGAACCCGGTTCTAATCCTGCACTTCTGATTGGCCAATAATAGCGATATCAGATTGGTCCTTTCTGGGGAATCTGACTGGCTGTTAATGGGCCAACTCTCATTGGTTCAAGGGTTTAACACTTCCATGTTTCTCATTGGCTAATAGGTCAGCAGCCTACCCTATAAAAGGGCTGCTGCTACCCGAGGTGATTGCTCTGTTCAGTATGATTAATAAAGAGTTGAAGTTCACTGTGTTAAGTATTCTGACATGGGTTGAAGTAAATTGGAGACAGTCTTTGTTGGTGAACTTTCAGCTCTTTATTACATAGTGACTTGTCAAAACAACAACAGTGAACCCTGCCTTATATAGGCAACCTTTGTGAGAATTGTCCAATAGCGAGCTATGAATGCAAGTACTTAAAACCAATAATAATCCTCTGTTAAGGGCCAATCGGATTCCTAAGAACTAGCCAATCCGATCTGGCCGCCTAACAGCCAATCAGAAGTGCAGGGCCAGAACCCTGCACTTAACCTCAAGCTCATACTTTATTAACTATGGTACATACATAACAACCCTTCCCCCTGGCTTCTTAGTTATGGTGTAGTTATATAATCCTTTAAGTAGGATGGTTGTCTTTTAAGTCTTTTGGATTTTCGTTGGACTGGTTGATTGCAATCCTGTTGAGGTAGATTGGTGTTTGGCAGTGTCTCTGCTTCTTGCTCAGGTGCAATTTCTTGTGGTACAAACAATTCTCCTTCCTGCTCCATTTCTTGAGTCTCACTTGATTTGTCGCTCTCTTCGAGCAGGTTCCCTGGAACGTCATCTTCTTCTTCTGTACCTCCCTCCCCTTCGGTTTGGTCATGGGGGAGTTGTTGACTGGCCGTTATGAGTCGTGACCGTAATTGGTCGATATGCCCTTTCCACAGTCTATTGTCACAGCATTGCACTACGTAGGATTTGGGGCCGGTCACTCGTACTACCGTTGCCTCTATCCATAACGGGTCGCCTGATAAGTTCCGTGCGTAAACGCGGTCTCCTACCTGGAACATGCGACAGCGGCCACTGGATCCTATTGGCTTTTCCGATTCGAAAGCAGGATGCAACCGGTCGAGGTGGGAATGGAGTCTTCGTCCCATCAGTAGTTCTGCGGGTTTTCTGCCGGTGACGCTATGTGGAGTTATGTGTTGCAAAAAGAGAATTTGGTTGACTTTGTCATCGATATTGTCATAGTCCATTTTTTGCAAAGTCTTTTTAACAAATTGGACCATGCGTTCCACTCGGCCATTGGTCACAGGGTGCGCAGGCGAGGTGAGCACATGGCGGATGCCACGGTCAGCGAGGTAATGCTCGAACATCAATGCCGTGAACTATGACCCGTAATCGGACACCAGGATGTCAGACAATCCGTGGGTTGCAAAGAGTCTATTTAAGATCTTAATCACTGCCTCAGAAGTTGTGGCCGTCATACGATGAACTTCTAACCAATTGGAATATGCGTCGACTGTCAGCAGGAAGGTATATACTTTGGTTGGCCCTGCGAAATTCAGGTGGATTCTGGACCAGGGTCCATGTGGCGTTTCCCATTCAGTAGGCATGGCTTTTGGTGGGGCGTTGCTGGCTTGTTGGCGATTGGTACATGCTTTGACCCACTGCTCGATTTGCCGGTCCATGCCCAGCCACCTTGCGTAGCTTCGTGCGAGTGCTTTCATCCGCACGATGCCGGGGTGGCCCTCATGTAGGGTTTGTAGTAGCGTCTTCCAGAGTCGTTCTGGGACAACAACTCTATTGCCCCAGATGACACAGCCTTTTTGTGAAAAAAGTTCAGTCTGTCTTGCTTTAAATGGCGCAAAGTCATCTGGGACTTGGTCCAATGGCCATCCGCGTTCTACCCAGCCGAGGACTCGAGCTAGGATGTGGTCTCGTTTGGTTTCTCTCGCGAAGTCTCGGGTGGTCATAGGCGGCGAGTTGAGTGTTTCAATCTGCAACGTGGTTGCCGTTGGTGCCGGATCGTCGAGAGTCTCTGGAAGCAGTGCTCGGCTTAATGCGTCGGCGTGGGGAATGGCTTTCCCCGGGCGATATTGCAGGCGATAATTATAAGCAGCTAGAAATTCTGACCATCGAGTCATTCTCGGGGATAATATGTAGGAGGTTGGCTTGTCCCCGGCTATTATCCCAAGCAACGGTTTGTGGTCAGTTACAATGGTAAATGTCCTTCCATACACATATTCATGAAATTTCTTTACAGCTGAAACGATTGCAAGAGCCTCCTTATCAATTTGTCCATAGTTCCGCTCTGCATGTGAAAGAGTCTTCGAAAAGTATGCAACAGGGGCCTCGTTCCCATTAGGCAGTACATGACTCAAAATGGCGCCTAACCCAAAGGGTGAGGCATCGCAGGTTATAACTAATGGTAATGTCTCATTATACTGCATAAGTACAGAGTCAGATGTAAGCAATTTTTTTACATTCCGAAACGCTTGTTCTTCCCGGTAACCCCAAACCCACAATGCTTTTTTATCTAATAACCGGTGTAACGGTTCAGCAACAGTCGCCTTGTGCGGTAAAAACACATTATAGAAATTTATGAGGCCTAAGAATGCCTGGAGATCGGTCTTGTTACGGGGCCTGGGAGCATTTTTTATCGCCTTTAATTTACTCTCTGTAGGGTGAATGCCCTGGCTATCAATGCGATACCCTAGAAACTCAACACTGTCAGTATATAAGTGACATTTATCCTTTTTTACTTTAAGTCCTGCCTCTTGGAATTTTTTAAGAACACATTTCAAACGATCCTGCAAAAATTTTTTTGTTGGTGCTGCAATTAATACGTCATCAAAATACGGAACCACGCCCTTGATTCCCTGTAACAACCTTTCCATTAGGCTTTGGAATATCCCTGGGGCCACACTCACCCCGAATTGCAATCGAGTACATTTAAAAGCACCCCTGTACATTACAATTGTTTGGGCTTGGGCCGTCTTATTGTCCACTGGTAATTGTTGATAAGCTTGAGCTAAATCTAATTTAGCGAAAACCTTTCCACCCCCCAAGGAATGGAGGAGGTGCTGCACCACCGGAACTGGATACGCATTCTGCTGCAGGGCGTGGTTTAGAGTGGCCCGGTAGTCCCCACAAATTCGAATTGACCCATCTGGCTTAATGGGGGTTACAATAGGAGTCTCCCATGGAGAATGATCAATGGGCTTCAACACCTCCTGTGCAATTAGTTTGTCGAGTTGTTCATCTATCTTAGCTTTAAGAGCGAAGGGAACTCAATGGGGCTTCAAACGGATTGGGGCTACTTTTGGATCTAGGCTAAATGAGATTGGGGTCCCTTTATACTCGCCTAAATGATCTGCGAAGACATCGCTGAACTCAGAAATAAGGTCCTCCTCCCACTCACAATCACTGATTCGGTTCACTGATTTGGCCACTTCAATGCCAAGTGGCGCGAACCATTGGAGGCCCAACAAGCTAGGCCTATCTTTGTCGATTATCGTTAGAGGTAAGTACGCCGTATGCTTTTTAAAAGAGACTCGGACTCGGCAAGACCCGACTACGGGGATTCGGTTCCCTTGGTAGTCCTTGAGGATGAGGCGTTGTAATTGGAGGTCTTGGCATTGGATTGTAGGGATGAGTTGCTTTAACGTTTTCCATGACACCATCGAGAGGGACGATCCCGAGTCGACCTCCATGTGGCAAGGTTGGTTCTCTATAGCTACCGTGACTCGAATTTTCTTTGCGTCCATGGCTGAGGCGTGACCTATAGTGATAGTTTGGTGAGCCTCTTCTTTTTGAAATGCTCGATTTCTGTAGGAGTGGTTTACTGGTTCTTGCCTTACAGGACGGTTTCCTGTCGATTGGCGATAGTTGGTCCCTTTTGAGGCCTGGCTGGGTCCTGGTAAGCTGCGGCAGACCCGGCTGATGTGGCCTCGTTTTCCGCACTCATGGCAGAGTGTGTCGTGGAATTTGCATTCGACCCTGGCATGGTTCGCTCCACAACCTGCGCAAGGGCATAAGGGCTTAGGGCGAGGGTCCCAGTCGGACCGCAGTCGATGGACCCCTTCTTCGTCGCTGTCTGACGATGAAGAGAGGTCCTCGTGGTGCGTCGTTAGTAGCTGCCCTTCAGACTTAGATAAAATGTCGCTTGTCAGTGGTGGTACCGGAGTGCGGCTTCGCCGTAGTTCTGCAGCTGACTTTTTGGTCGCCTCCACAGCCGTGGCTTCAGCGATGGCGTCAGCAAGGCTGATGTCGCCTTTTGCCATCAGCTTGCTTTGCACGCCTAGTGCATCTAATTCCAGAATTAATCGATCTCTCAGTGCTTCCTCTAAATCTGTGAACCCGCAGAGGCCCCCTAAATTTCGGAGATCTGCCACGAAATCGGCCACGCTCTCTCCTTTTCGCTGGTTTCTCTGATAGAACTCGTGGCGTCTCACGAATGTAGGAACGGTTGGCACGTAATGGTCTCTCAGCATAGGTTCGAGGTCGTCCCAGCTCATGGCCTTCACTTCTCAAGGTTTCGCCAGCACTTTAGCCATTTTAAAGACAGCCGGGCCGCAGTGCGTCAGGAACAGTGCCCGCTTCTTTGCTGGTGTGGCGTCCTTCAAATTATTTGTTTCGAGAAACATTTGGAAGTGATCCATGTAGGATTCCCAATCCTCTTGGTTTGGATCGAATGGAGCGGGTGGTACGATGCCGCCGGACATGGTTCCATTGATGGCGCCATCTCAACACGTGCTCGGTATCTCTTCCTGGCTTCTCAGATTCAAATGTCTCCAAATCCCACCTTCGTCGCCAGTGTTAAGTATTCTGACATGGGTTGAAGTAAATTGGAGACAGTCTTTGTTGGTGAACTTTCAGCTCTTTATTACATAGTGACTTGTCAAAACAACAACAGTGAACCCTGCCTTATATAGGCAACCTTTGTGAGAATTGTCCAATAGCGAGCTATGAACGCAAGTACTTAAAACCAATAATAATCCTCTGTTAAGGGCCAATCGGATTCCTAAGAACTAGCCAATCCGATCTGGCCGCCTAACAGCCAATCAGAAGTGCAGGGCCAGAACCCTGCACTTAACCTTCAGCTCATACTTTATTAACTATGGTACACACATAACACACTGTTCACTGCCTCGTCTCCATTCCTTGCACCCATGCGCAGAACATAACACAAAGCATTGCCATATGTGTGTTCTCTGTTAAATTCATTAAAATGTATTCAAGACATCTCGTTTTAGAACAAGATATCCAGTGTGAAAGGTCAAGAATATCAAAATAACCATAACTAACCTAATTCTTTTTTAAATGCATTGCCTGTTGATGATCCTGAACAAAATAATGGCAAAAAGCAATTTAAAATTGTGGAGAGCATTTGAGGGTCTAACTTGATAAGAATGACTTATATTGTTGGGGATGGTATTATACTGCTTCCTATGTCTGTGAATTAATTTAAAAATTAATTAATGTTACCATATAAAAATAATTACTAGTACTAAATCTAATCCCATAAATTTATGAAATAGCTAAGGCATAAAGCATATTTTATATTCCAGCATCTGAAATGGGGTGATTGAATCCTGTTCAATTTTTCTGCTACTAACCTGCTTGTTAGATTTCGTGCACCAACCAAATATGATTATTTGTAAGGTGTAGCAGAAATTCTGATTTGAGATGCCTTCAGCCTTTGATATTTCTTTTCACAAATTCTCCTGCGTTGTATTCTCTGTTGAATTCTGCTTGGCAAAAAGGATTGTCCTACTGTTGTAGTGCTATTTTGTACAAATAACACAAAATGCCCTCCAGTCTTTTCCTCAGTTTTATTCAAAGTCTGCATCCAGTCTGAAATGACTGTAAATGAAACAACAAAGGGACAAGGGTTTATTGTTGTCCCTAGGAAAAAGGGGCAAGGAAAAACAGAACAGTGTTGACTAAGTGCCTAAAGGGTGCACACATCCCAAAATGCAAAATGTCACCTGCTCATGCATGGTAAAGATCCAAAAACCAGCCAGTTGGTGCAAAGCATGTGTGAATGCGCAGCGAACCTGAGCTGGGGCGACAGCTCGCATGCCCACAGAAAGCTCATGGCCCTAGAAGCTATAACTATATTTGAAGAGATAGAGAAAAAATCCCTTTAAAAATCCCTAATCTTTTTTATTTCACTGTTAATTATTTTATTGCTACTATCCAGAGAAATGCTCCTGATTTTTTCCCAGCAATTCTCATTTAGTTTTACAAAGCAAAACATTGTGTAGCCCTTTCTTCTAGGATTCTTCAAATCTTTTCCAGGTTTTGCATAATTTTGTGCAACAAAGATTTGCAATATTCACAACTACTGTTGCCTTTTCTTTCAAAGCTGAGATATGAACCTAGTCCATGAGTTTAACCTTGACAGGAATCCCTTAATAGCAACTCGTACTTTATATCAGTGAAAGATATTATCATCCTTTCTTTAACTGTAGAGCATGCTACAGTACCATGACAATGAAACATGGGCTCACTTTGATTGATGAATTATTTTCTGGCATCAACGCTTTAATAAGGGGTGGTTTTGGTGGAAAATGTAGTTGTCTGTTTGTCCTCTGTGTCATCATATAAGTACAAAAAAGAGAAAGGAAAAGACCTGGAATCTCCTTATTGAGTAAGAATGTTCATGGATTACTTTAGAAATGATTTAGAAATGATAGAAGTGTTGCACTGTTCATTTGGAAATTTTAACCAATTTTTGTTGTTTTTATAATTTGTATTAAAGAGTTTTACCTATATAAAAATAAACATATAAAATATATGTTTTTATAGTCACAAAATATATCAAAAAGAATGAAAACAGAAAAGGTGCAAGAAACAATACAGACAGAAAAAGGAAAAGAAGCAACTTCCAGTCTTCTTGACACCAGTTACAAACAAATTCCTCCCTTCTGAAGATTACATTACCCGATTTCCTTCCTCTCATATGCAAGTCTTTTAAATCAGCAAATCATCATTTTTTCCCCATTTTCAGCCAAAATGAAGACATTTCAAGTATTTTATATACTTGTTTTAGCCTTGATCAAAAAAAATCAAATTGGCCATTTCTGCAAATTCCATCATCTTCACAGTTCACTCTTCCACTCGGTATTTCAATATTTTTCCACCTTTGTTCATGTAGTAGTTTTATTATAATTACTATATAAGTACTACAAAACCAATCTTCCATAAGTGTTTTCTAATTGGTATTCATAATTCAAAATAAAAAAAAATGTTCTGTTTTCATTTTGATATTAATTTTTGGATTTTTTTTCATCATCATGTGTGTAGCATTCAGGATTGTTCTCTCTCTCCTTTTTCACAAGACTACCATGATAAAACGTCCCTTCATGTTTTTCACATTTTCAGTACTGATTAAAAGTATATCATTTTGTAAAAGCTTACTTAAATTATAAAGAATATATAATTTTTATAAAGAATTTTAATTACAGTCGTGAAAAGTTATGCAGACCCATAAATCTGTATTATTGAACCTACAGAAAGAGAAAAAATTAAAAAGTGGAGAAAAATGAAAATGAAATCAACATATGAAGAAGTGACTTCTATTTTTTAACACAACAATAAGGAAATCTAACCCTAACCCCTTTTCATCCTCTATAAGATAAAACAAATATATCCATCCTATAACCAACCCGCATCTATAAGAAAATCCATGAAACAATAACTTTTTCATCCTGATATCAGCAAAAAACCCATAAAGAGTTGTCAGAACTTTGCAAAAAAACCCTTATTTTTAATCTTGATCCAATAAGGTAACTTTATATCCCACTCTTTTACTTGCAACTGTCTGAATCTTTAATTCAACCAAATTATTGTCATAAGATTTTCAATTATTTATCTCATAACAAGTCTCTTTCTGTGGTTTGTGTGTGTATGCATGTACATGCATAGAAGACAGACAGACAGACAGACATAGATATGTATGCATATGCATATGGGTAGATATATATTTTATTTTTAGAGTATGCAACATAATTTCATGTTTAATGTAGGCCAGTGTGCTTACAATATAAAATTACAATAAAAGTTATCTTCAAACAATAGCAAGTGTTAAGTCCTGAGCATGGGCGCAAGGAACGGAGACGAGACATCGAACTGTGATTTCAACTCTTTATTAGTGACTTCAGAACAGAGCAAAATACTTGGGCAGCAGCAGCTCTTTTATAGAGCTGGCTGCTGTCACAATAACCAATAATCTAACAAGTGTCCAATCAGAGAGACCCGCTGTCAGCCAATCAGATCAGCCAGAAATGACCAATCATGACTCACTGTTCGCGGGCCAATGAGAAGTGCAGGATTACGAGCCTGCTGTTAAAGTAAAGCTATTAGGGTTGTTACTGACGCATTGGCTTAGTCCATAACACCCCTCCCCCCTAGGTTCCGTCTGAGGGGTAGGGTGATGTATTCTCGTAAGTAGGCAGGTCACTTCACCTGTCTGCTTGATCTGCGCTGTTCCACCGGTTTCTGTCCTGGCTCTGGTTCTGATGGGCTGCTTGCTGAGCTGGGTGGTGAAAATGGTCCCGCTGTTCCCTTGAATGGCTCTGGGCTGTCCTCTCTGCTCTCGCCAATGCTGTCATCTGGGTTCCCTGGATCTGTTTCCATCGCGGTGTTGTCACGCGGTGAGGCAACTTCCCGGCTCGGTTCTCCTTCTGGCGGTGAGTATCCCATGGTTGGTTGTGTAGACTGCTGGGTTCCAATTGTTAAGTCATCTGTTATTTCTTTTTCGGCCCCCTCGATGTCCCTTCCCCCCCCAGTTTGAGATTCAGGGGATGAGATGGGAGTAGATGCTAGTCTGGATCGAAGCTGGTCTATGTGGCGCTTCCACATTTTGCCATCTGTAGTTTGTAGACGATAGGATCGGGGTCCTGTAAGTTGCGCTATGGTATCAGGGACCCACAATGGGTCACCCAAGAAGTTTTTCGCAAAAATGGGGTTGCCTTCCTGGAATGATCGACACTTGCTGCTGGATCCCAGGGGTTGTTCAGGTGTGTAAGCAGGGTGGAGGCAATCGAGATGTGAGCGAAGTTTTCAGCCCATCAGGAGTTCAGCTGGGGTTCTGTTTGTGGTGCTGCTTGGAGTAATACGTTGGAGGAGAAGCATCCGGATTATCTTGTTGTCAATGTCACCCTGGTCCATTTTGTCGTGTCCACAAAAAGACGATTAGAGTCGGTGACTTTCATGCAAAGCTCTTTATTAACAAAGGGAGAACCGAACCGGCGAAAGGTAAAAAGCCCGCGGCTTTTATACCTTTCGCAAGGCGGCCGCGGCCAATGGCAGCGATTCAAGTCTCCCGCTCTTGGTTTGCACCAATTGCGGGAGACTTCAATCGGGCCAATCAGCGCGGCTCACCTGGCCAATCAGAAATCCCCGTGCCTTGGCCAATCAAGGCCCGGGGATTTCGAGTATACCATTTGAATACATAACACCCCTCCCCCCTTGGTATGGTCCGTCAGGTGGTGTAGTCACGCAGGTAGGCGGGGCTCCGTCGAGTCCTAGTTGACCTGCGCAACTCACTTTTCTGTTGTAACTCGGCCGGAGCGGTCGTTCCTTTGGCTGCTCCTGCCTCTTCGCGAACCGGCTGGATGATCGGGCCGGTTCCTTCGCTGCGGCTCCCGCCTGGGCCTACTGGGTCGGTTGAGCTGCGGATTTCACCGCTCCCGCTTGGCTTCTCCGAGTCGGTAGAGCTGGCCAGACGGTTCTTCTCCGGAGGGGACTCGCAATGGCTGTTTTCTGGTGAGTATTTTTGGTTTATTTTATTTTGCGATTGTCTCTCCGGGTATTCCCTCCCCCCTTGGTTCGCTTCTTGGGGGTTGAGGTCAGTCGCCGTTCGGGACCTTAATTGGTCGATGTGCCGTTTCCAGGCTCGCCCATCCGTGGTTTGGAGCCGGTACGACTTTGGACCAGTGACTTGTGTTATGACGGCTGGGATCCATAGGGGGTCCCCCGTCATGTTTTTTGCGTATACCAGGTCACCTGGGTTAAATGTCCGGAACCTGGAGCTGGAGCCTGGGGGCTGCTCCGGGTTGTAAGTCGGGTGCAGTCTGTCAAGTGGAGACCTCAGCTTTCTGCCCATCAACAGCTCTGCCGGACTCTTGTTGGTCGTAGTGTTGGGAGTGATGTGTTGTATGAATAGTAGGCGGTTGATTTTGTCGTTGATCTCCCCGTGGTCCATTTTCCTGAGGGTCTTTTTTGTAAACTGGACCATCCGTTCCGCCCTACCGTTCGCCGCCGGATGTGCCGGTGCTGTTAATGCGTGGCGGATACCTCTTTCCGCCAGGAACCGTTCAAACTCGATGGACGTGAACTGGGGTCCGTTGTCTGAGACGACGACGTCTGGGAGGCCGTGAGTGGAAAACAGTTTACACAGTTCTTTAATGACGGCCTCTGTGGTAGTGGACTTCATGTCGCTGACTTCTAGCCAATTGGAATATGCGTCGACTGTGATTAAAAATGTATGTCCATTTGTGGGGCCCGCAAAGTCAAGATGGATTCTGGACCAGGGCCCCCGTGGTGTTTCCCAATCCCGTATGGGTGCTGCGGATGGGCTGCATCTGGTCTCCTGGCATCGGTGGCATTTGGCGACCCATGCCTCAATTTGCTTGTCCATCCCTGGCCACCAAGCGTAGCTTCTGGCCAGGGCTTTAGTTCTGACGATGCCAGGATGACCCTCATGTAGCATCCTCAAGACTTTTTCTTGCAATCTATCTGGAATTACCACCCGGTCGCCCCATAGAATGCATCCTCTCAGGAGTGACAGTTCGGTCTGGCGCTGGCGGAATGTTTTAAAAGTCTCGTCACTGTCCTTATCCGGCCAGCCTTTTTCTAACCAGTGCAAGATTCGTGCCAGACGCCTGTCCTTAATGGTTTCTCTGGCAATGTCGGATGCGGTAATAGGTAAACTTTCTATGCTCAAGGTATTTGTTGTTGGTGCTGGGTCAGGTTCTGAGTCAGGTAAGGGCGAGCGGCTTAAAGCGTCCGCGTGCGAGATTTTCTTACCTGGCTTGTGTAGCAGTTCGTAATTGTAGGCTGCCAGGAATTCCGACCATCTTGTCATTCGGGGTGACAAGATGTTAGGAGTGGCTCGGTTTCCCGCGAGGATGCCCAGCAGAGGCTTGTGATCCGTCACGATGGTGAACGGGCGGCCGTACAAGTATTCATGAAAACGTTTAACGGCGGCAACTATAGCCAAAGCTTCCTTGTCCAGCTGGCTATAGTTGCGCTCTGGTTTGGTCAGAGTTCTGGAAAAAAAGGCGATGGGTGCTTCTCTCTGGTCTGGGAGGGTGTGGCTGAGGACAGCGCCGACGCCGAAGGGTGATGCGTCGCAAGTGACAGCTAGGGGTAAGGTCTCACTAAATTGCATCAGGACAGCGTCGGAGGTGAGGAGGTCCTTGGTTCTTTGAAAAGCTGTTTGTTCTCGCCTCCCCCAAGTCCAGGCTGCCTTCTTGTCTAGGAGTCTATGTAAGGGCTCCGCCGCCGTTGCCTTTTGAGGTAGGAAAACATTATAGAAATTTAGTAATCCTAGGAACGCTTGTAATTCCGTTTTGGATTTTGGGGTGGGGGCTTCCTTGATGGCTTTTACTTTTTTAGTTGTAGGGTGAATGCCCTTCTGGTCTAGGAGATAGCCCAAAAACTCTACTTGCTTTGTACAAAGATTGCATTTTCCTCGCTTAACTTTAAGTCCTGTTTCTTTAAATTTTGTTAAGACTTGTCTGAGTCGGTTCTCTAATTCGGCTTCATTTGGCGCCGCAATTAATACGTCATCAAAATAGGGCACCACCCCTTTTATGCCCTGTAACAAACGTTCCATCAGGCTTTGAAAAATGCCTGGTGCCACGCTGACTCCAAATTGGAGCCGGTTACACTTAAAAGCCCCTCGATGGGTTACTATTGTTTGGGCTTCCGCCGTTTTCTCGTCTACAGGTAGTTGCTGATATGCCTGGGCAAGGTCGAGTTTTGCAAAGACTTTGCCCCCTCCTAGCGAGTGTAGTAAATGTTGTACTATAGGGACTGGGTAGGCGCTTTGTTGTAATGCGTCATTTAGGGTGGCCTTATAGTCCCCGCAAATTCTCACGGACCCGTCTGGTTTTACTGGGGTCACTATAGGGGTTTCCCATCTGGCATGGTCTATCGGTTGCAATACCCCTTGTTTGACGAGCTTGTCGAGCTGCTCGTCAATCTTTGGTTTTAATGCAAACGGTACCCTTCTAGGTTTAAGTCTCTTAGGGGGAACCCTTGGGTCTAAGTCAAACGAGATAAGGGGCCCCTGGTAGTTGCCCAAACCTCCATCGAACACCTCCTGGAATTCCTGGGTTAGCCGCTGTTCCCAAGCTTCGATGGTGACTTGGTTGACACCTGTCAGCGCGATGTTAAGCGGGGCGAACCATTGTAGACCCAGTAGGCTTGGGCGGTCGCGATCGACGATTGTGAGTGGTAGTTGTTCAGTGTGGCCTTTGTAAGTTATGTTGAAATTCTTGGTGCCCACTACCGGGACACGGTTCCCTTGGTAGTCTTTAATGATGATCTTTTGTGTGTGCACGTTTCTCTTTTGTAGAGTAGGCACCAGTCTTTTGATTTCGCGCCATGCAATCATGGAAAGGTAGGACCCAGAGTCCACTTCCATCTTGCATGGCTGGCCTTCTATATGTACTTCTACATGTACCTTTCTGGCGCCGTCGGAGATGGCGTGGCCGATGGTCACCGTCTGGTGGGTTTCTTCTTTCCGTCGACCGTCGCCGCTTCTTTGAGATCGTTGAGCGCGGTCCCAACGACCGTCTGGCTGGCGTTCTCTGGTTCTGGGCGGGGAGTTTTCTCTCCGTCTGTCGTGCTGTTCCCATTTGGGCGGGCTGCGAGTCTTCTTTTGGCGGCAAACTCGGGCGATGTGACCCCTTCATTCACAATGCCTACAGATAGAGTCAAAAAATCGGCATTCTGACCTGGGGTGGTCGCCGCCGCACCCGGCGCAACTGGTCCTCGACTTGCAACCTTTTCGGCTTCGTTGGTCGCCGCGTCCCGTCTGTACTCGGTGAATGTCCTCCTCATCTTCTGACGTGCTGGAGTTTGACTGGTATTCACCGTAGTGTGCGGTTGCTTCACTTCTTGCATCAGCCGACCTTGCCGGGTTGTTGTTTCCGCCCTTCGCGTCAGATCTTCGCATGCTGTCTGCCGACGTGCGCGTTGCTTCAGCGGCTGTGGCTGCTGTAAGGGCATCGGCTAGGCTGATGTCGCCCTTGGCCATAAGTCGGCTCTGAAGTGTAGGATCCCATAACCCGAGTACGAAGCGGTCTCTTATGAGACTGTTGAGACCCTCGAACTCACAGAGTCCTCCTAGGTGCCGAAGTTCTGCGACGAAATCGCTCAATTTTTCGTCTGGTTTCTGGTTTCGGCGGTAGAACTCGTTGCGCCGTATCAGGATGGGGACTTCGGGAGCGTAATGGCGCCGTAGTATGGGTTCCAGGACGTCCCAGTCCATGGCTGTGGCATCTGCTGGCTTGGCCAAGGCTTTGGCCATTTGGAAGACCTCTGGTCCGCAGTGTGTGAGAAAGACGGCGCGTTTTAGCGGGGCCGGGGCGTCCTTCATCCCGGCGCATTCCAGGTACATCCGGAATCTATCCGAGTATGATTCCCAGTCCTCGGCCGCGGGGTTGAACGGGGCGGGCGGTGCTATTTTCGCCATCTTCGCACTGGAACTGGTTCTTGGACACGGGGTTCGGTTCAGGGGCGAGATCCCACCTTCGTCGCCAGTGTCGTGTCCGCAAAAAGACGATTAGAGTCGGTGACTTTCATGCAAAGCTCTTTATTAACAAAGGGAGAACCGAACCGGCGAAAGGTAAAAAGCCCGCGGCTTTTATACCTTTCGCAAGGCGGCCGCGGCCAATGGCAGCGATTCAAGTCTCCCGCTCTTGGTTTGCACCAATCGCGGGAGACTTCAATCGGGCCAATCAGCGCGGCTCGCCTGGCCAATCAGAAATCCCCGTGCCTTGGCCAATCAAGGCCCGGGGATTTCGAGTATACCATTTGAATACATAACACATTTTGTGTAAGGTCTTCTTTACAAATTGAACTATTCACTCAGCCCTATTGAACCATTCGGTCAGCCCTACCGTTGGCCGCAGGGTGAGCTGGTGATGTTAAGGCATGGCGGATGCCCCGGTCTGCTAGGTACTGTTCGAATGCCAGGGCAGTGAATTGAGGGCCATTATCGGAGACCAGGACATCCGGCAATCCGTGGGTAGCGAATAGCTTATTTAGTTTTTTAATGATCGCCTCCGTGGTGGTGCTTTTCATTTTGTGGAACTCGAGCCAGTTAGAATAGGCATCCACAGTTAGAAGGAAAGTGTGTCCTCTTGTGGGTCCCGCAAAATTGATGTGGATATGGGACCAGGGACCTCAAGGCATTTCCCACTGAGTTGGGGGTGTTTTTGGAGGAGCAGAGCGAGTCTCCTGGCACTTGCTGCACGTCGCCACCCAGGTCTCTATCTGCTTGTCTAAACCTGGCCACCATGTGTAACTCCTTGCCAATGCCTTCATCCGCACGATGCCTGGATGTCCATCGTGCAACATATTTAAAACTTTATGCTGCAATTTCTCCAGGATGACGACTCTGTCTCCCCACAAGATGCAGCCCTTTTGAGAGAATAGTTCTGTCTGTCGATTCCTGAACGGCCTGAAAGTGTCATTGGGTTCGCTGTCCGGCCAACCCCGTTCCACCCAGCTGAGGATTCATGCAAAAGGATTCATGTTTCTGAGGCGATGTCTCGAGCAGTCAGCGGTGGTGATTTAAGAGTTTCGATTTGCAATACAGCTAGGATTGGAGCTGGGTCATCTATGATGTCTGGTAGTGGAGAGTGGCTTAAAGCATCAGTGTAGAGAATGGCTTTCCCCGAGTGGTGTTGCAGTTGGTAATTGTATGCGGCTAAAAACTCCAACCAACATATCATTCTTGGTGATAAGATGTGGGGAGTTGGTTTGTTTCTCGCTAAAATGCCAAGTAGCGGCTTGTGGTCTGTAATTATGGCAAAGGGTCTCCCATACACATATTCATGGAAACGTTTAATTGCGGATACAATGGCGAGAGCCTCTTTATCAAGTTGGCTATAGTTCCTTTCAGTTTTAGACAAAGTTCCCAAAAAGAACGCAATAGGTGCCTCATTACCATTTGGCAGGACATGGCTTAAAATGGCTCCCACTCCAAATGGTGAGGCGTCACAGGTAACTGTTAAGGGTAGAGTCTCATTGTATTGTATCAAGACAGCATCAGAAGTTAAGAGGTCTTTTACTTATTGAAATGCTTGTTCTTCACACCGTCCCCAGACCCAGGAAGCCTTTTTGTTGAGAAGTCTATGTAGGGGCTCGGCTACAGTCGCCTTCTGGAGCAAGAAGATGTTGTAAAAATTAATGAGTCCCAGGAAGGCTTGGAGGTCTGTCTTATTTCTAGATCTTGGGGCATTTTTGATTGCAGTTAGTTTTTTTTCAGTGGGGTGGATTCCCTATCTGTCGAGAAGGTATCCCAGGAACTCCACTCTCTCCATACAAAGTTGACACTTGTCCCTTTTTACTTTCAGGCCAGTGTCTTTAAATTTTTGAAGAATCCTTCTGAGTCATTGTCCTAATAGCTCTTTAGTAGGGGCAGCTATTAAGACGTCATCAAAATAAGGCACGATGTCTTTTATGCCTTGTAATAGCCTCTCCATCAAACTTTGGAAAATGCCCGGCACCACGCTTACTCCGAATTGGAGTCTATTGCACTTGAAGGCACCTCTATGTGTAACTATTGTCTAGGCTTCTGCAGTTGTCACATCTACGGGTAGCTGTTGGTACGCCTGAGCTAAGTCCAATTTCGCAAATATTTTTCCACCACCCAGGGAGTGAAGAACGTGTTGGACCACCGGTACTGGGTAAGCGCTCTGCTGAAGCGCGTGATTTAGGGTGGCCTGGTAATCCCCACAAATTCTTAATGAGCCATCTGGCTTTACGGGTGTTACTATTGGAGTTTCCCATCGGGCATGGTCAACCGGTTCCAACACACCCTGGGCTATTAATTTGTCTAGTTGCTCGTCGATCTTTGGTTTGAGGGCAAAAGGCACCCGACGAGGCTTAAGGTGAATGGGAGCCACATCGGGACTGAGATTAAACGATATAGGGGTCCCCTTGTACTTGCCTAACATTCCTGTGAACATATCCTGGAATTCCTGGATGTAGGCCTCTTCCCAGTCATCGCTTCCGGTTTGGTGTATGCCAGCTAGTTCAATTCCAAGTGGGGCAAACCACTGTAACCCTAACAAACTGGGCCAGTCACGATCGACGACAGTAAGGGGAAGCGTTGCAGTGCGGTCCTTGAAGGATACTTGGACGTGGCTGGAACTGACAACCAGAATTCTGTTCGCCTGGTAGTCTTTTAGGATGATTTTTTGAGTGCTGAGGTCCTAGCAACAGATGGCAGGGATCAGCTGTTTGAGGGTTTTCCAGGAGACCGATAGGGATGACCCCGAATCGACGCATCACGCACGGTCGATTCTCAATAGTGACCTTTACGCGGATCTTTCTTGCATCTAGTGATGAAGCGTGGCCGATAGTGATAGTTTGGTGTACTTCTTCTCGTCTCGTTGAAGCGGCAGGTGCTCGATTTCTGTAGTAGTGATTGTTCCATTGGTGGTTCCGGCGGTCCCGATTTCCAGGTGGTTTGCCTTTCACCTGGTGGAGGTTATTCTCCCTCCGGCTTGGACTGGACACTCGCTTGCTTCTGCAGACCTTTGCGATGTGGCCTCTTTTCCCACAGGAAAGGCAGAGTGCATCAAGGAATTTGCAGTCTGATCATGGGTGGTTTGCCCCGTAACCAGCACATTAGCGCGGAAGTTCCTTTGCTCTCGTTCCGAGCAGAGCTGGTTGACCTCCTTTTCCTCACTGTCTGAGGATGACTCGAGGTCTTCATGATGGGCGGTAATAGTGTGCCTCTCAGAGGAAGGTGGACTATCACTAGCGAGTTGGCGGTGCAGTGCGTTCATTTGGCGCATTCGAGCGGCTGACTTCCTGGTTGCTTCTGCAGCAATAGCGTCAGCGATGACATCTGCAAGGCTGATGTTTCCTTTTGCCATGATCTTGCTCTGTAATGTGTGGTCATCTAATCCCAGAACTATTTGGTCTCTCATGGCTTCCTCGAGGTTTGCAAAACCACAGAGTCCTCCCAGGTTCCAGAGGTCGGCTACGAAGTCCCCAATGATCTCGTTCTTCCATTGGTCCCTCTGGTAAAACTCGTGTCTTCGTATCAGTGTAGGTACTGCGGGTACGTAATGGGCCCGGAGGATCGGCGCGAGGTTATCCCAATCCATGCTCTTCACTTCCGCCAGTTTGGCAAGTGCCTTAGCCATTTTAAAAATGGCGGGGCCGCAGTGGGTCAGGAACACCGCTCGTTTCTTGCCAGGCGTAGCATCTTTCAGATTGTTGGTCTCCAGGAACATCTGGAAATGGTCCATATATGAGTCCCAGTCTTTGTTTGCCAGGTCAAATGGAGCGGGTGGTATGGCGCCGCTGGTCATTCTGCCGTTTGTTGCGTGTGCTCTCAGCCATGTGCTCTGTCTTGTTCGATGAGTATTTAATCAGCTCTATCGTCTCCGTATCCCACCTGCATCGCCAGTGTTAAGTCCTGAGCATGGGCGCAAGGAACGGAGACGAGACATGGAACGATGACTTCAACTCTTTATTAGTGACTTCAGAACAGAGCAAAATACTTGGGCAGCAGCAGCTCTTTTATAGAGCTGGCTGCTGTCAAAACAACCAATGATTTGAGTTTACCGCTCTAACAAGCATCCAATCAGAGAGACCCGCTGTCAGCCAATCAGATTGGCCAGAAACGACCAATCACGACTCGCTGTTCGCGGGCCAATGATTACGAGCCTGCTGTTAAAGTAAAGCTATTAGGGTTGTTACTGATGCGTTGGCTTAGTTCATAACAGCAAGTGTTCTTTATCTTGCATGCAGATGATTAGGACAGCCACAAATTGCTTGGTTTTCTCTTTCTCCTCTTCTCTTAGGGTAGAGTGTGTATTATGTTGGACAGGATATC
The DNA here is from genome assembly GCA_033807585.1 of Hydrophis major. Classification (NCBI taxonomy): domain Eukaryota; kingdom Metazoa; phylum Chordata; class Lepidosauria; order Squamata; family Elapidae; genus Hydrophis; species Hydrophis major. The sequence goes on from CM066331.1 coordinate 133,571,867, forward strand.
CATGTTGCAAGTATGTGCTGTGCAGCTTCAGATTCATCATGTACAGCATTTTAGAATCTGATTTGGTCAGCAATGGGACTCTACATTATTCTCGCCCATCTGCAGATTAGGACCATGGAAGCGGGGTTATAAAGGGTCACTCAGATGCCTTTTCCTCCACAGACAAGTTGATAATCCTGCTTTACTGCATATTTATTCTTGGTTAAAGGAACCAAAGTCACTTAAGCATTCTTATGACATGCCATTTTGTTTTCTGCTTTAAATTTAAATTTTATGACTTCTGTTATTGTTGATTTTTTAAATATTACATTTCAGTAACGATCTGAAAGAGACCAACTGCACAAGTTCCTATCATATTTCTTGACCATATGTTTTTCATCTGTAAACAACTGGATGTCATCTGTTGGCCTTAGGATAAAATGAAAGATTTACAAATTCACTTTCTATCCCGATTTGCTACGTACCTCCATAGTTTTTTTTTTTTTTTTAACTTCTTTACACCATTGCTTCTACCATAATTTTATAAACTGCTTCCTACATTGTCATTTATTCTTTACATTTTTCATCTCTCATTTTTTTTAGGATTACTTCAATCATATCCAACCATGACTTTCTAGTTTTTCTTTTCTTCATATAGTTGCTTTGTAAATCGTCATCCATCTCCCTCTAAATTCATTTCAACATACTTCCTTCATTCTGGTTTCTTTGGATTCAATTCACATGCGTTCATCACTTATTCTTTCTTGATCTTATCTCTTGTTTTACCACACATGCTTCTTTAAAAAGCCATTGCTGCTGCATTCAAGTTCCTTTGATGTTTCTCTTGGTATATTCAACTCTGAATGGTCAATAGGGCACTGTGAATTTCAAAGGAAATGTTTGGAGATTTGGAATACATTTTAAACAGTAGCCAAGAGATGCTGCTCTGAACATTTCCTTTAATTCTGAATATCCATTATAAAGAGCTATGTTATCTAGTTTTACTTGAATTTTATATTGTTTTATATTGTCATGTTATCTTTTAAGTGTATGAAGTAATGAGTCTTGATGTAATAAAATTGAAGTCAATTAAGTAAAAAAACAGATCAAATACAACAGAATAGATAACAGTGGAAGTAAAGAAAAATAAATCATTTGGAACTGATACAAATATTGTTGTAATTCAGCTCTACTTTCCTTTGTCAGGATACCAAGTCTTACCTTCCAATTAATTGTGCAGTTATGCACTTGAAGAACACCTTTACCTACTGAAGAGAAGCTTATCTAGATCTATTGAGAGTCAAAATAAAACATGGAGTTGCTTTCCTTTACAACAGAAGAGTATCACATTTCCAGTTTCTCAGAAAAGTAGATATAAAATAAGTATGTACAAAAAGCACGAAAGTACAAAATAAAGCACTATTTGAAAAAAAATTCACAAAACAACTTAAACATTGCAAAAAAGCCAAATGATCACAGCTTTGTAACTACTTTAGAGGTTATCATACTATTTCAACAGGTTTGATATGTAGGCCCTCTATATGTAGTTAGCATATACTGTATGATGATGATAGTGTACCACAAACATATCAATGCACACACTTAAGTTATACTAGATGAATATACTACATCTCAGCATACTAGAAAAATGTATTGAATTTTTATAATATGTCTTTTTTATTGTAAAGAATTCCTCTCAAAATTGCTGTATAATTTATTCTTCAAATCTAATGAGAAAAATGCAATATAGCATAAAAGGCTGAGTAAGAGACTAATGGAAATAAAATAGATGAAAGTTCAGTAGATTTTTGCATACAATAAATCAATCCAAGAATATCTGTTTCAAGCCAAACTACACATTACCACAAAGAAAGAATTACCATTTCCAATTCAGAACAACATCTTTATTTGAGCTGTGGCCCATGTTGTTTTAAAAACACACAGAGATATATAAAATTTTCCTTTGTTAGCTGTAATTTTCTTCTGAAAGTATTATGTCAGGAAGAAATATCAGTGGTACAATGTTTATTTTCTACTGTGTGTCAAAGAATTTATATCTGGATTAGAAATACAGTAGTAGCCAAAATTGTGGAAACTTTTTGGGAAAAGTGTCTCCTGACATATTTTAAGCCATTACTACCAGTCAAGGAGATCTTGGTCTCATCACTCCAAATAATACTGTCCCATTGTTCCTCTGTCCAGGTAACATGTGTTTTAGCCCAGTTTAGTCTTTTGAACCTTTGTTTGAGAAATAAAAATTGTTAGAATTCTAGATTTTAGGCCAAATTCCTGCACTCTGCACCAAACAGTCCATGCATTCAACTTCACATTGAATTGCACCACTTTGTCTTGTATACACCCAGATTATTTTCTTCTGTCACATAGGCACAATGTCTAAATTCTTCTATCATCACTTGCTCCTGTACACCCTTTTCTGCCTTTACCAGTGTGGTTTAGTAATGACTGAGTGTCCTTATACCTTTTCAAAACTGTAGGTTTCTGATTAACCACCTTTGGTTAAATTTCTACCAATTTTTCTTCTAATTTCTTTATAAATGTAGCCTTGTTCACTTAATAATACTATTTTATATCACTTTCTGGGGGACCAGTCAACTCTTTATACAATTACTTTAATTTTATTACATTTTACAAGCTCACTAAATGAAAGAACACAAAAAACCCCCAACCAACTTGATAGCGATCACATAACATACTGACAAATGTCCTCCTCTCAGCTTCAATACATGACATCAATAACTGAACCTACTGTGATCTGATTGGCTGATTGCCAAAACCAGATGACACCTGATTGGCTCTCTAAATACTCATGCTCATTGGCTACAATGATACCAATCTAAGCAAGTTATGCTTCCTTTTTCTGGTTATTTGGCTATAACTTTTCATTGAATACAACAATTGAAAAAAACTTTACATTCTTGATTAAATTACCATTCCACTGATATATAATGTTATGCTATTACTCCAAAAAAGTGGTGTTATTAGCCATCAAACCTCAAAAATACACTTTTCCCAAAGGGTTCCCACAATTTTGGCCGTTATTGTATATCCAGTCAAATATATTAGAACATAAGGCTTGGTTCTTAGAATGGATATAAGATGAAGGATTTGGATGAAGGATTTACTTTCTCATGTCTAAAGGCTACCTGTAAACAGAAGGCGGGGGGAAAGGAGTGCATTAGATTCCAAATGCAATAAACATTGTTTTCCCTGATTAATCTTAAATGTATGTTCCTATTATATATATATATATATATGGCATTCAGCTTTGTTCGGGTATTTTCCCACGTGGTGCTTTTAAAGTTGTAGCAACGTTTCAGCAGAATCTCATCTGCCATCCTCAGGCTTCTGTACCTACAGAAGCCTGATGATGGCAGATGAGATTCTGCTGAAACGTTGCTACAACTTTAAAAGCACCACGTGGGAAAATACCCGAACAAAGCTGAATGCCAGACATGTAAGTACCCGCGAAAACTTAAGAAAACATATATATATATATATATATATATATATATATATATATATATATATATATATATATATATGTTATTACATATATATATTTGTTTTCTGAGGTTCTCGTGGGTATTTGTATATGGATCTTTGGTTATTCGGGTTTTCTCCCGCGTAAGATTGGAAGTATCTAGGCAACGTTTCGATGAAGTCTCATTCATCATCTTCAGGCTTGGTCTTCAGCTCTGTGCTTCTCAGAGTGGTGTGAGCTTGCAGCTGCTTCTTCCTTTTAACTGCTAGTGGGGGTGTGACTTGATTGGGTGGGGGCTTGGCTGTGTTCTGATTGGGTGGGGGGTGTTCTGATTGGTTGGGGGTTTGGCTGTGTTCTGATTGGTTGGGGGTTTGGCTGTGTTCTGATTGGTTGGGGGGTTGGCTGTGTTCTGATTGGCTGGAGGCGTGTTCTGTTCAGGTGGGGGCTTGGTTGTGCTCAGGTTAGTCTTAGTTGCTGGGGGATTTGAGCTGGTGAGCTGTGATCTGCTGTTTGGCTTTGAGTTCGTGGTCGTGCTGCATCTTCATGGTGGGGGTCAGTTCGCTTCATGTATGGCTCAGAGGGGTTTGAAGTGGGTAGTGATGCAGCTGCAATGCAGCTTCTGGTCCGTGGTCGTGTCTCATCTTCTGTGTGGGTGTGAGTCTGCTTTCTACGTGGAAGTGTGGTGGTGGCATCTTGTGTGGCTCTCAGGGGTGTGGGTCTGGTGTCATTCTTCATGTTAGGTACTCGTCTGTTCATGAGGGCGGATTTCCAAATGACTGGTAGGTGGGAGGTATCATCTCCTTTATTCATGCTGTGTGGGCGTTTTTCTATCTCTATGGCTTATCTGATTATTCTGCTGCTGAAGTGTTCGGTATTGGCGATAGTTCTGGTATTTTTAAAGTCAATCTCATGTCCTGTGGCTTTGAGGTGTTGGACCAGGGAAGAGGTCGGTTCTTCCTTTTTGATTGAGTTCTTATGTTCTTCAATGCGTGCACTTATTCTTCTGTTATTTTGTCCAATGTATGTGGTGGGGCAGGCAGTGCAAGGGATTTCGTATACTCCTTGATTTTCTAACTCGATTTTGTCTTTAGGGTTTCTTAGGATGGTGGATATCTTTCTGTTTGTGCAGAATGCTGTCTTAATGTTGTGTTTTTGGAGGATCTTGCTGATTTTGTCTGTAGTTCCTTTTATATATGGGAGGAGGGCTTTGCCATTCTCTTGTTCTCTGTCTTGAATTTTGGTTGGGGTTTCTTTTTGGATTAGGTGGGTGATCTTCTTTCTTTGGAATCCATTGGCTGTCAGCACGCCAGTGAGAGTGTGTAGTTCAGTCTCTAGGTGTTGTTCGTCAGCTAAGCATTTTGTTCTGGAGATGAGTGTCTCGACTACGGAATTGATCTGTGCTGGGTGGTGGTGTGAGACTGCATGTAGATAGCGGTTTGTATGTGTTTTCTTCTGGTAGATGGTGTGTCCTAGGGAGCCATTGGATTTTTTGTATACCAAGACATCTAGGAAGGGGAGTTGGTTGTTAGCTTCTGTTTCCATGGTGAATTGTATTTTGGGGTGTAGGCTGTTGAGGTGTGTGAGGAAGTTGTTCAGTTTTTCTTTCCCGTGTGGCCAGATTATGAAGGTGTCATCTACGTATCTGAGTCAGAATTTGGGTTTGTGATCATATTTTTCTAGAGCTTGTGTTTCAAAGTGTTCCATGTAGAGGTTAGCAATGACAGGTGAGAGGGGTGATCCCACGGGTGCTCCTTCTATTTGTTTATATTTTTGTCCATTGTAGGTGAAGTATGTATTGGATAGACAGTCGTTGGTCAGATCTAGGATATGCTTGGGGGGGTGTATTTGTTTTGGATGGCTGTCAAGGCTTTTTTTATTGGCACTTGGGTGAAGAGGGATATGACATCGAAGCTCACTAGTAGGTCACTGGGTTGTAAGTTTTGTTTCTTTATGATCTCAATGAACTGGAATGAGTTTCTTACGTGTGAGTTGATGGATTCTGCATAGGGCTGTAGTTGTTTGGTGAGAAATTTGGCTAGGTTTTGTAGAGGTGAACCTATGGGGCTGACTATTGGTCTAAGTGGGGTCCCTTCTTTGTGTATCATGGGGAGACCATAAAGTTTAGGGCATCTGGATGATTTCTCTCTGGGTATGATTCTTTGCTGGATTTCTTCACTGATGGGGGAGGCTTTTATTTTGGATCTGGTGGTTTTTTCTAGGTAGGTGGTGGGGTCTGTCTTTAGGGGTTTGTATGTGGGGTCTTGGAGTAGGTTGGTTAACTTGGATTGGTAGTCAGATGTGTTCATAACCACTGTCGCATTTCCCTTGTCTGCTGGTAGGATTATTATGCTGGTGTCTTCTTTCAGGTTAAGTAGTGCAGTTTGTTCTTCTTTGGATAAGTTGCTTTTGGGTGGTTTGCTAGTGCAGAGGATGCTGGTGATTTCGAGTCTGATTCTGTTAGCATCATCAGCCTGAGACATAATAGAGACCCAGAAGAGGAACAGACCTATGGAACAGCTGTCCTGCCGTATATAAGAGGTACTACAGACAAAATTAGTAAGATACTACACAGACATCACATCAAGACTACCTTCAAAACAGACAGAAAAATAGCACCCATCCTTAGAAACCCCAAAGATAAAATTGACCTGGAAAACCAAGGCATGTACGAAGTCCCCTGTGCATCATGCCCGGCCACATACATTGGACAGACCAATAGAAGAACAAGCACCCGCCTGGATGAACACAAAAATGCAGTCAAAAAGCTAGAACACATTTCCTCACTCGTCCAACACATGGAAGCCACAAGTCATAGCATCAACTTCAATGGCACCAAAACCCTAGCCACCATAGAAAACCCCAGCCACAGAATCATCAGAGAAGCCATAGAGCTTGAAAAAAGACCAGCAAGCATGAACAGAAGAGATGATTCCACCAGGCTGTCAATCATTTGGAAGCCTGCACTCACAAACAAAAAAATCTCCACACCACAAGCCAGGCAAACACCTGGGCACAAACAGATCCCCCCTGATACCTCCATCTCAAACACACCCCAACCAAGCACCCAGATGAAACCTAGCTTCCTAACGAATGATAGCCGTCCATTTACCCAGAGCCAAGCTGGACTAAAGGCCTCCAATAAAGTAACACAATGTTGCCAGCCAATCAAGATACAAAAAGAGCCAAAAAACAGACAGAAGATATTAGAAACACCAGTCAAGCAGAACACAGCAAACTCCAAGACCAATAAACACAGACCAAGACTCTCAACCAATCAGGATGAAGAAAAAACCATTCTGGCACAGCAATAGGCTGCCCCAAATTTAAATCTGAAACCACTGTAAAAGTCTAACTCACAGATGAACACTATACAGAAGCCTGATGATGCCAGATGAGATTCTGCTGAAACGTTGTTGCTACAACTTTAAAAGCACCACTACTATGACGTGGGAAAATACCCGAACAAAGCTGAATGCCAGACATGTAAGTACCCGCGAAAACCATTGCATTTGGTTTTAAATTACAAAAATATTAGACTCCACCTAGCCATTCTAAGGGTGTTTTGCTTTTGCTTGGCTTTTATGACTATAAAAGAGTTTTATAGAATTGACTAGAGTTGACTACTTTCAGTTCAACAAGCACTAGAGTTAGTATTAAAGAAAATATTAAGACTGTATGAGTATCAGTGATGATATATATTTCAAATTGCTCATCCTAACCCTCATTTTCATTTGTATGACTTCAAATGGCAGTGGATTGCAATTTGCTTCATGTATATCAAATGCTGAATCAGCTTTAACAATATTTAACAGTTTCATTTTCATCTACATTTTTTCATTTAATCTTTGTTTTTATTTGGCTGTTCTTGATTGACCAAACCTCAGATATATTTGGCATTTGCAAGCCAAAATCAGTATTATTAAGAAATCACTTTGAACCCCTTTTTTTGGTGGTGGGGGGTGGGGATGCTAAATGATCAATCAGTTTCTTTGTGGCAATCAACAATTGTAATATGCAGATAAATCAAGTTTAAAAAAATAGGAGCATAATTAAAATGCAATAATAAGTTAAAAAAGGAAGAAGAATGTGTTACATAGCTATGCAATAATATAGGCTAGATTTATTATAATAGGTTCTGGCACAATAAGATTGCAATAAAACATCTTTACATATATTTATTTGTGAAAGAATTTATAGCCTTTGGTCAACCACCAAATGCAGTAAACCTATAACTGGTGTCTCATCCTTAAATGGATAAAATTAGCTTGCTACAATCAATACAATTACAACAAAGACAGTTTTGTATTTTAATAACACTGTGCAACTATTTTGGTTTTGCTTGGGCTTACATCTGAAAGTCAATTAAAAAAAAACCAATTTCTTCCTGGGAACCTTAAAAGTAGTTGATCTATTATTAACGCCATCCTAATTCTCTTAGTGGTAATCTACGCCCCAAATGGAGATCAAAAAGAGTTTTTAAAGCATTTTTATGGAAAAATAGTAGGATTGGAAAAAAGAAATATTTGTATTATAGGGGACTTTAATTCTATTGCTGATTATCAAAAAGACCACAGTAATGGGGGAAGGAACAAAGAGGAAAAAAGAGAGCTTCCCAAGATGTGTATGGAAATGATGAAGGAGTTAAATTTGATTGACATGGAGAAGATTACATCCCAAGGAAAAACAATTTACATTCTATACAAATCCTCATCAAATATGGACACGAATTGATATGGCATGGATGAATGGGGAAATAGCAAATGAAATAAAAAGGATTGAAATTTTACCCAATGAATGGGCAGATCACAATCCAATTCAGATAATATAGGGTAGGGAAAAACCCAAGAAAAGATGGATGTTAAATACTCAGTTAATAAGAGAAAAAGAATATACCAACAAACTCAAGGAGGAATTAAACTATTTTTTAAAGGAAAATGATAATGGAGGAACTATGAAACAAAACATTTGGGATACAATGAAGGCAGTAATAAGAGGTATAACAATCTCTTATAACGCCAAGAGGAATAAGGAAAAATACACCCAGCAAAACAAATTACAACAAAAAATTAAGGAATTAGAAATTCAATTACAGATTCAAAAGGATTCAAAATTGCAAAATCAGATAACAATAACTAAACATAAATTGAATTTAATTGAATAAGAGAGAATGATTATAAATTTGAATACAACTAGACAAACTTATTTTGAGCATGCCAATAAGCCAGGGAGATGGCTATTGTTAAGAACTTGGACATTGGTTAGAGTAAATGGAGACAGTCTTTGAATGTGAACTTTCAGCTCTTTATTGCATAGTGACTTCTCAAAACAATAACAGTGAACCCTGCCTTATATAGGCAACCTTTGTGAGAATTGTCCAATAGCGAGCTATGAACGCAAGCTCTTTAAACCAATAATAATCCTCTGTTAAGGGCCAATCGTATTCCTAAGAACTAACCAATCCGATCTGGCCGCCTAACAGCCAATCAGAAGTGCAGGGCCAGACCCTGCACTTTACCTCAAGCTCATACTTTATTAACTATGGTACATACACAACACCCCTTCCCCCTGGCTTCTTAAGTACGGTGGAGTTATATAATCCTTTAAGTAGGATGGTTGTCTTTTAAGTCTTTCGGATTTTCATTGGACTGGTTGATTGCAATCCTGTTGAGGTAGATTGTTGTTTGGCAGTGTCTGTGCTTCTTGCTCAGGTGCAATTTCTTGCGGTGCAACCAATTCTCCTTCCTGCTCCATTTCCTGAGTCTCACTTGATTCGTCGCTCCCTTTGAGCAGGTTCCCTGGAACATCATCTTCTTCTGTACCTCCCCTCCTCGGTTTGGTCATGGGGGAGTTGTTGACTGGCCATTGTGAGTCATGACCGTAATTGGTCGATATGCCGTTTCCACAGTCTATTGTCACAGCATTTCACTACGTAGGATTTGGGGCCGGTCACTCGCACTACCGTTGCCTCTATCCATAATGGATAGCCTGATAAGTTTCATGCATAAACGCGGTCTCCTACCTGGAAAGTGCGACAGCGGCCACTGGATCCTATTGGCTTTTCCGATTCGTAAGCAGGGTGCAACCGGTCAAGGTGGGAACGGAGTCTTCGTCCCATCAGTAGTTCTGCGGGAGTTCTGCCGATGACGCTATGTGGAGTTATGTGTTGCAAAAAGAGAATTTGGTTGACTTTGTCATCGATATTGTCATAGTCCATTTTTTGCAGTCTTTTTAACAAATTGGACCATGCATTCTGCTCGGCCATTGGTCGCAGGGTGCACAGGCGAGGTGAGCGCATGGCGGATGCCACGGTCAGCGAGGTACTGCTCGAACATCAATGCCGTGAACTGTGGCCCGTTATTGGACACCAGGATGTCAGGCAATCCATGGGTTGCAAAGAGTCTATTTAGGATCTTAATCACTGCCTCGGAAGTTGTGGCCGTCATACGATGAATTTCTAACCAATTGGAGTATGCGTCGACTGTCAGCAGGAAGGTATATCCTTTGGTTGGCCCCGCGAAATCCAGGTGGATTCTGGACCAGGGTCCACGTGGTGTCTCCCATTCAGTAGGCATGGCTTTTGGTGGGGCATTGCTGGCTTGTTGGCAATTGTTACACGCTTTGACCCACTGCTCGATTTGGCGGTCCATGCCCGGCCACCATGTGTAGATTTGTGCAAGTGCTTTCATCTGCACGATGCCGGGGTGGCCCTCATGCAGAATTTGTAGCAGCGTCTTCCGGAGTCGTTCTGGGACAACGACTCTATCGCCCCAGATAACACAGCCTTTTGGGGGAAAAAGTTCAGTCTGTCTTGCTTTAAATGGCGCGAAGTCATCTGGGACTTGGTCCAATGGCCATCCGCGTTCTACCCAGCCTAGGACTCGAGCTAGGGTGTGGTCTCATTTGGTTTCTCTCGCGATGTCTCGGGCGGTCATAGGCGGCGAGTTGAGTGTTTCGATCTGCAGCGTGGTTACCGTTGGTGCTGGATCGTTGAAAGTCTCTGGAAGCGGTGCTCGGTTTAATGCGTCGGCGTGGGGAATGGCTTTCCCTGGGCGATATTGTAGGCGATAATTATAAGCAGCTAGGAATTCTGACCATCGGGTCATTCTAGGGGATAATATGTAGGGGATTGGTTTGTCCCCGGCTATTATCCCTAGCAACGGTTTGCGGTCAGTTATAATGGTGAATGTCCTTCCATACACATATTTATGAAATTTCTTTACAGCTGAAACAATTGCGAGAGCTTCTTTATCAATTTGTCCATAGTTCCGCTCTGCATGTGAGAGAGTCTTCGAAAAGTATGCAACAGGGTCTTCATTCCCATTAGGCAGTACATGACTCAAAATGGCACCCACCCCGAAGGGCGAGGCATCGCAGGTTATAACTAATGGTAAAGTCTCATTATACTGCATAAGTACAGAGTCAGATGTGAGCAATTTTTTAACATTCCGGAACGCTTGTTCTTCCCGGTAACCCCATACCCACAATGCTTTTTTATCTAATAACCGGTGTAACGGTTCAGCAACAGTCACCTTGTGCGGTAAAAATACATTATAGAAATTAATGAGGCCTAAGAATGCCTGGAGATCGGCCTTGTTACGTGGCCTGGGAGCATTTTTTATCGCCTTTAATTTACTCTCTGTAGGGTGAATGCCCTGGCTATCAATCCGATACCCTAGAAACTCAACACTGTCAGTATATAAGTGACATTTATTTTTTTTCACCTGAAGTCCTGCCTCTTGGAATTTTTTAAGAACACATTTCAAACGATCCTGCAAGATTTTTTTGGTTGGGGCTGCAATTAATACGTCATCAAAATACGGAACCATGCCCTTGATTCCCTGTAACAACCTTTCCATGAGGCTTTGGAATATCCCCGGGGCCACACTAACCCCAAATTGCAATCGAGTACATTTAAAAGCACCTCTGTGCGTTACAATTGTTTGGGCTTGGGCCGTCTTTTCATCCACTGGTAGTTGTTGATAAGCTTGAGCTAAATCTAATTTAGGGAAAACCTTTCCGCCCCCGAGGAATGGAGGAGGTGCTGCACCACCGGAACTGGATAGGCATTGTTAAGCTTGGTTTCCCCAACCAGGGTTAGGGAGACAAGCTAAACAGAATGTGCAGCGTTAGTCAGATAGGCACACAGATAAATGAGTGAGTTAAGCTTGTATGTTTATTAACATACAGTAAAAATAACAGATACGCTTGTGCTATCAAAAATATAGTTTATTCCATTATGAGTTCATAGCATAGTCAAAATAACAGTCCAATAGTCATGTATCATTTAGTCAGTCCATTCAGGGATATTTAGTTAGAAAAGTCCGTTTAGAATATCCTATGTCAGTTCACTTACAAGTCAGTCCTTTGTTTTCTCTCCCGTTCGAGCAATGCAGTCTTGAGTCCTTGCAGTAATCAGGGATCATCAAAGCCAGAGAGAGAGCAAGCTGCAGTCTTGCTTCTTTTAAAGTGCTTTCACAACCACTCCCTTAATTACTATCCCACAGTTAAAGTTGCAGACACTTTAACATACAAACTATGATTACTTATTTATTATTTTACCTAAACCAGTTAGGGTAAACAATGTTATTCCTAACATTCTCCCCTTTTAGGAAATAATAATAAATATAACTATTTACATCTTTAAATCATATTTGTTACAACTTTCTTTAAACTTAGTTACTCCTTGAGCTTTTGTAAATTGGTCTGCAATGTTTTCTTCCGTCATGCAGTATTCCAATTTAATTAGCCCATTCTTTACAGATTCTCTAACATTTAAGTATCTTAAGTCAGTATGCTTTGATCTAGTTTTAACAGCAATACTAGTAGCTAACTTTATAGCTGCTTGGTTATCCTCGTACACAATAATGGAATCTTTTACAGTTATACCCATGTCTAATAATAACTGTTTGTACAAAATTAAGTCAGTGCATAGTAATGACAGACATGAAAATTCCGCTTCCATTGTGGACAAGCTAATATGCTGTTGTCTGATTGACCTCCATCCTATTAGTGTTTTACCAAATAATATAGCCATCCCAGATGTTGATTTTCTAGTGTTTATATCAGTTGCAAAACTTGCATCTGCATAGGCACTAAGACTCAAATCACCCTTTGGTTCTATATACAATGCATGGTTCATTGTTCCTTTAAGATATCTTAAAATTCTCTTTAATGATTGCCAATGACATTGATGTGGATCCGAATTAAAACGTGCCAGCTGATTTACACTATAAGCTATATCTGGCCTAGACCAATTGCTGATATATGATAAGCTACCAATCAAAGATTGATATATGGACTTATCAAATTTGGGACTTTGATCATCAGTTTGGCAAACTTCCTGACTCATTGGAGTCTTTGCCGGTTTACAAAGTTCCATTTTAAATGTTTTAATTAATTGGCAAATTTTATCTTCTTGAGATATCTTAAAACCATTTTTTGTTTTGTTAATTGTCAATCCTAGATACTTTTTAATTTCACCTAAATGCTTTATTTTTATCTTTTTGGCTAATAATGATATAATCTCATTAGCTTCATTATTAGTCTTAGTTATCAAAGCTATATCATCTGTAAATAATAACAATAATGACACCGTTCCATTATTTTCTCTTTTAAACACACATGGATCTGCTAAACCAGATTTAAAACCTATATTGTTTAACTCTTTCACAATATATTGGTTCCACTCAAACCCAGATTGTTTCAACCCGTAAAGACTCTTTTTGAGTTTCCAACAATCATTACTATTTACTTTATTGTCTTTTATACCTACTGGTTTTCTTAAATATATAGTGTGCTGCAATGGTGCATGCAGATAAGCAGTTTCTACATCTAAATGGTTAATGACATAGTTTTTCTTAGCTGCCCACACTAATGCTACTCTTAAAGATGTTGCTTTAAGACTTGGTGCAAAAACTTCATCGTAATCAGATGCAGTTTGATTAAATCCTTGAGCTACTAACCTAGCCTTATGGGTCCCATCATTTCCAGTTTTTACTTTAAATATCCATTTGCACCCAATGGATTTTTCTCCTGGAGGTAATTTGGCATCTTCATATACTTTCATTACCTTTAATGAATTTAGTTCCTTTTCCATTGCCTTTTGCCAATTCTCCTGATCCTTAGCAGGATACATCCTAAGTTCATCTACACTAGTTGGAACTTTAGTTACTTGGCAAACTATACTTGCTTGATATCTATCAGGTGGTCTAGTTACATGTGTAGTACGTCTAGGTATTACAGGACTTACAGGTGGACTTTCCTTTATTAACTCTTCTTGATTATCTAACTCTTCCTGATCAACTGTTTCCTGTTGTTCTGGTCCTATTTGCTCTTCGTGGACTTCTTCTTTAATTGGACTCTTCTTATAACTAATCTGATCTTTCTGCCTTTTGTAGGGTTCAATAATTACTTCATTATTTAAATCTTGCTCTAATCTATTCCATCCTACATGTTCTAGGAATTTAGCACTAGCACTGGTGTAAACTCTAGATGTACCTGGTTCCCAGAATCTATAAGATCTATGATTAGATGTATATCCTACAAAATATAATCTTTTAGCTCTATGCTGTCCTTTGTGTCTAAGTTGTGTAGGGATATGCACCCATGCTGGTGCTCCAAATGTGTGCATGTAACTTAAATCAGGTTTTGTACCATGCCACAGTGTGAATGGTAATTCACCTGTTGTTGAATTAACAACATTATTTAATATATGACTACCACACATTATTGCTTCTCCCCATAAATTGTCAGGTAATCCTGAATCAGACATCATAGTTCGTACCATTGATTGTAATGTTTGGCCTCTTCTCTCTATAAAGGCATTATGTTGTGGCCTATATGGTGCAGACATTTTATGTTGAATACCTAACATTCTTAGTCTGTTCTGGAATTTATTATTTGTAAATTTTGTACCATTATCTGTTATAAGAGTTACTAATTTCTTTTTAGTTTTCCTTTCAGCAAATTTTATCCAATTAAAGAGATTTTGATACGTTTCAGTTTTGCTCTTCATTAAATAGCAAAACCCATATCTAGAATAATGGTCCATTATGCTTAGTATGTAACGAGCTCCTCCTACACTTGGTTTTTTCGGACCTATTAAATCTGCAAATACTACCTCTAAAGGCTCTTTGGTAGTAAATCCATCAACTCTATTAGCCGGTGTGACCCTGGCTTTGCTTTGATTACAGGCATTGCATTGCAAATACTTATTACAAGGTTTCAAACTTATTCCCTTAGATAATACAATAGTTTTCTAAAGCATTTTAAAATTTAAATGCCCTAGCCTTCGATGTAACAAGTGAATACATTCATCATGAGGTTTCTTATTTTCATAAACTGTGTTAGCCACCTTTAAACCATCATCATTTAACACATATAATTCACCTCTTAAAGATGCAGTAATTCTCTTATCTTCTTTTTCAATTATGCAGTTATCTCCTCTAAATGTAACTACATATCCTAGTTTAACCAAAATTCTAACTGAAATTAAATTAAACTTAAGTTGTGGTACATATAACATTTTTACATTCTCTTTTATAAAAGAACAATATGCTATACCTTGACCTTTAGCTTTCAGTTTCCAGCCATTGGCTAACGATATCTGCTGTGTACTCTTGGACATTTTAATAAAAATTTTGTTATCATTTGTTATACAATGAGATGCTCCACTGTCAACCACCCATAAATTATTTTTTACAGCTCCGTTAGTATACATGGCTAACTCTAAATTTTTATTTATCTTTTGATGACTTTTAGTATTCCGTTCTGGCGCTTTGCCTTTTTACAAAATCTTGCCAAATGTCCTCTTCCTCCACAATTAAAACACTTTTTAATTGCGTATGCAGTAGGAGATTCATTATCTTCTTTTTGAGGTTGCTGCCTCCTTAACTCATCTCTTTCAAGCCTTCTTCTGGCCTCTTCAATCAATCTGCCAGTTATATCAGTTAAAGTTAGGCTTTCCTTTGGCAAAATTTCAAGTGAAGTTACGTAGTTGTCATAACTTTCATCAAGGGAAGATAGAATTATGTAGACTTGGTGTTGTTCAGAGAAAATAAGTTCTTTCTCGTGCAGTTCTTGAAAAATGCTTTGCATAGTTTTCAAATGACTCAGCATATCACCATTTGTTTGGAGATGTGTACTGAAAAGCTTCCGTGTTAGATTTATGTGAGCACCAACATTATCTCGAACATAAATCCTCTTCAGCTTCTGCCAACACCCAACAGCCGTTTTCTCTCCGTGGATATAAACAAGCTGTTGATCAGTTAAGGTTAACCCAATTATGCAAATAGCTTGTTGATTTTTATGCATAAATTCTTCTATCTTTAATCTATTTTCATCATCCTCTGTATCCCATTCTTCTACGTTTAGTGGATTTTCAATTATGTTCCACAAACCTTCTCTTCGTAGAAGCAGACTACATTTCATAGACCATGATACATAGTTTGTTCCATCCAACTTGGATATAAGGGACAAACTTTGTAGATTGACTTGTGCCATGTTTTCTTTATATGCATATAAAACTATAATTAATAAAACACAGCTGTCTGTTTACTGTAATGTATAACAACACAAACTCTCACTTTTACATAAATCTGTTTTATCCTAGTTAAACTGACTTTGCAGCCTCTGGGCCCATAACCAGTGTTAAGCCTGGTTTCCCCAACCAGGGTTAGGGAGACAAGCTAAACAGAATGTGCAGCGTTAGTCAGATAGGCACACAGATAAATGAGTGAGTTAAGCTTGTATGTTTATTAACATACAGTAAAAACAACAGATACGCTTGTGCTATCAAAAATATAGTTTATTCCATTATGAGTTCATAGCATAGTCAAAATAACAGTCCAATAGTCATGTATCATTTAGTCAGTCCATTCAGGGATATTTAGTTAGCAAAGTCCGTTTAGAATATCCTATGTCAGTTCACTTACAAGTCAGTCCTTTGTTTTCTCTCCCGTTCGAGCAATGCAGTCTTGAGTCCTTGCAGTAATCAGGGATCATCAAAGCCAGAGAGAGAGCAAGCTGCAGTCTTGCTTCTTTTAAAGTGCTTTCACAACCACTCCCTTAATTACTATCTCACAGTTAAAGTTGCAGACACTTTAACATACAAACTATGATTACTTATTTATTATTTTACCTAAACCAGTTAGGGTAAACAATGTTATCCCTAACAGGCATTCTGCTGCAGGGCGTGGTTTAAAGTGGCCCGGTAGTCCCCACAAATTCGGATTGACCCGTCTGGCTTAATGGGTTATACAATAGGGGTTTCCCATGGATAGTGATCAATGGGCTTCAACACCCCTTGAGCAATTAGCTTGTCGAGTTGTTCATCGATCTTAGCTTTAAGAGCGAATGGAACTTGACGGAGCTTCAAACGAATTGGGGCTACTTTTGGATCTAGACTAAATGAGATTGGGGTCCCCTTATACTCACCTAAGCTGTCCGCGAAGACATTGCTGAACTTAGAAATAAGGTCTTCCTCCCACTCACAACCACCGACTCGGTTCACGCCGGCCACTTCGATGCCGAGTGGCGCGAACCATTGGAGGCCTAATAGACTAGGCCTATCTCTGTCGATGATTGTTAGAGGTAAGTACGCTGTATGCTTTTTGAAGGAGACTCAGACTCGGTAGGACCCGACCACGGGGATTCGATTTCCTTGGTAGTCCTTGAGGATGAGGCGTTGAAATTGGAGGTCTTGGCGGATTGTGGGGATAAGTTGCTTGAGTGTCTTCCAAGACACCTTCGAGAGGGATGATCCCTAGTCAACCTCCATGTGGCAAGGCTGGTTCTCGATGGCTACCGTGACTCGCATTTTCTTAGTGTCCAAAACTGAGGCGTGACCTATAGTGATAGTATGGTGAGCCTCTTCTTTTTGCAAAGCTCGATTTCTGTAGGAGTGGTTTACTGGTTCTCGCCTTACAGGACGGTTTCCTGTCGATTGGCGATAGTTGGCCCCTTTTGAGAAGAAGAACAGATTTCTGAGCCTCAGATAATAAATTCTGACAATATCATAGACACATTGGAAATGGTCCCTTTTGCTTCTTCTCCACCCCTAGACTAAATAATTTAAATGGGCAGAGTTTTCTTACCATATTTTTTGTTGTTGTTAGTACAACGCTAATACGCTCTTGTAATTCTCACTAAACAGGGACCTAAGAGCAAAATATTGATGTATTCTTCCTGAGCAAGATAATGGTGAAGAGGCTTGTCTCCCACTAGGAAGGTGGAGAATTAAGTCCTAGGTAGCAGCAGGTATTTCACTCTTACAACGCAAAGAAATAATATCTGCTATGAACTCCACAAAAACATCAGGAAGGACATCTGCCCAGCTCCATCCGGTCGCTCCAATTCTACTCTGAATTAAGGGACTTCTTTTTGTTAAAAAGAAAAAGACTGATATATTCTTCTCATGTTTGCAAGTTTTATAAAGCCAGACTTTATAATCCTATAGAAAGGACAGCAGATGTCCATGAGCTAGATAGTAGTTTTATGGGAAGCTTCACTTAGTTATCTTTTTTTTCCATTTAACGCTACTGGGACTATGGTGTTGAAGTAAGCTAAGGAAAAATCTCTGTAGTAGCTGAAGCACATAGGAATATATAGGTACTTTGCTGGAGTGAGCAGCTTTCTATTAGTCAGGTAACAACAAATATTGGTTTAAAAAGTCAGTTTCAATTTCACCAACTAATCCTTTGCAACCAGATCATCCAGATTGACAAAAGGGGAACATGCAGAATCACAGCAGCAAAATTCACTATAATATGAGCTAACAATGGATTAGCAAACAGAAATCTTTAACCACGAGGACTAGAAGGGAAGCAACCCAAGTTCTGTTCTTATGTTTTATCTGCAGTTAAGGGTTTAGATTTAACTTTTTGTGGAGAAATACAGTATATTGGAACCATATGAACAATGTGGACATTGTTTGACTTTGGTGACCTTAATGAATGGTCCTGGGTATATAATGTCCTTCTTGTAAATTAAAACAAAAAACAAAAACCCAATAGGTAGTGCTTTTTCAGAAGTTTTCAATATTTCTTCCCTTTGAAGATCTGGAAAAATAGAAAGTCAGCCTAAGATATTCTGGTGGATTTATTCAATGACCATGTAAGTATTAATGCTGGGGATGAGCATATTTTTGATCATCACTATTTGTAGTTTGTAGTACTTTTTTGTGAAGTTGAAGGCCATAGTGGAAAGGTTCATCATGTACAGTCTTCTGCTGCTTGTAATGGTGTGTGTGTGTGTGTGTGTGTGTGTGTGTGTGTGTGTGTGTGTGTGTGAGAGAGAGAGAGAGAGAGAGAGAGAGAGAGAGAGAGAGAGAGAGAGAAAGAGAGAGAGAGAGAGAGATTTTAATTTTCCTTGAGTATTTATTATTTGTTTTAGTATAATTATTTTATTAACATCATTATTTATAAAATAATAAAAAGTATTTTATTATTTGATAATTTTTATGTGATCTGATTTTTATGAGTTGCAATGGCTGCAATGTTAGCAAATTCTCCCAGCTTGATGTCATTTGCAAATTGAATGAGTTTCCCTTCTATCCCTTATCTGGATCATTTCTGATTGCATGCATAACATTTTTTAGAAATAATGAAATGCAATTTTCTTAGTTTTGTTTTGGACTCTACATTTTAACTGCACTGTATGTATCCACAATAAGACTTACATAAACTCCAAGATTTTCATATGATTTTATGAGAGAAAGATTTCAGAATTTAAGGTGAATTTGGAAATTTTGATTCTTGTTACTCCATATTAATCTTATTTAAAGCCCAAATTACCAGGTTCACATATTTAGTTAGGAGTAGGGTTCACTACAAATTTCAGTGTAAGCAAAAGAATGTGGATTATTTATATCAGAATCAGATTGACCTACATATCCTTACACAGACCATCATATTTTATGCTATTATGAACATGAAATGCATTTCATAGATACAACATATTATGTGACAATGGTGGGATTCATTTTTTTTTCTACCGGTTTTGTGGGCATGGCTTGGTGGGTGTGGCAGGGGAAGGGTCCTGTAAAATCTCCATTCCCACCCTCCTCCAGGGTAAGGATACTATAAAATTCCCATTTTTCCCCCACCCCACTAACCTGCTTTCCAGCTCTGTTCTCCTGTGCAGGGCAACAAAAGAAGACCCAACCAATCAGCTGGGACTTGGGAGGTAGAGAATAGATGTGGGCAGGGCCAGTCAGAGGTGGTATTCTGAACTACTCAAAATTCCCACTACTGATTCTCTGAACTACTCAAAATTTCTGCTACCGTTTCTCCAGAATTGGTCAGTACCTGATGAATACCACCTCTGTATATAAGAGTAACAAATGATAAGATAAATGAAAATCTAATTGAATTAAGACACTAGCGCTTCAACGCATGCAAGGATTTACATCAGATACAGAAAAAAGCTACATTTAACTGAAGGGAAAACTGTAATGAAAGTTGACATAAATATAAGGATAATTTTCTGTACCATCTGGAACAGAACCCTGATTTGCCTAGAGAGTTATGCTTGTACACAAGACAATACAAACTTTATTTCTCTATAAGATCTACTAAATGAATACACAGTTTGGGCAGAAATGGCCTTGGGGCCAATGTGTTTTTTCTATTCTTTAGCCAGTTTTAAGCTGCACATGTTTTAGAAAATGCTAAAAACTACTGTATGTTTAGCCTACAACCTTTGCATAAACAAGAGTTTCTTGTGGGTCAGAAAAGCCAAGATAGACACCATACAAACAAAAGACTGTTTTTACAAGCATCACAACATATTAAAAAGTAGAACTTTGATCACATTGCATCTGCTACACCCACAGTTTCGGGATACTCACTGCAAACATCCACTCAGTGAATCTGAGGATGCTAGAGTGAAGCTCTCACCAAACTATCTGGGGAAAAAAATACTGTGATGTTCAGTTGGTTGTAGATGCAACAACAAAAAAAGAAACATTTGTAATGCATTGTTATCTTGGAAGACTGTGCATGTGTCAACCCTGAAGCTGGCCTGACTGATGTAATTTTGAGTTTTCATTGCTGACACACCAGAGAAGAGGGATAGGAAAGGGGAATAGAGTTGGTTGGGGTGTTGTAGCGAAAACAAAATACATGGGAACCAAGGACATTCCTGTAGGTGCTGAAAGAAGTGACTGAAATCACCTAGCAACTGGACAGTATCCTTATTGGGCCATGTGACTGATTGTTTTGAGAACGTGACAAATTTTCACTTTTAATTAGGTGAAAAACTGTGGGAATATTCAGAGTCAGTTTTTCACCAGCCTGCGCCAATATAACATAGCCAGTAAACCTAATCTTTGAGGAAATGGCCTGCCTCAGAGTTTTGTTTGCTATGGGTATGTTATTTGGAACCCTGTCACTTAGTTACGAAGCAGAAATTTCTGGAAATATGAACCAAATTTTAGATTGGGTGTGAAAGTGACTTGACAATCAATGTGAAATAAATAATGAAAAAGATTTTAGAATGACTTTTGCAATGATGTTTCATAGTCTCTGTCAACATTTTATATTACATTGGCTTTAAACATGGCTCTCTTCCAGAGGTGGGATTCAAATTGTTTTACCCCTGGTTCAGTGGATATGGCTTGGTGAGAGTGCTTTGCCTAATGCCGGCGCTTTTGCCACACCAGCTGACATCTGAAGCGCCAATCAGCTTTGAGGATAAAGAAGAGAAAAGCACAGGGGTGGGTGGGAGTGCCGATCTTGCACTTTTCTCTTTGTTTTCCCCTCAGCTGATTGTCGGCTTTTTTTAACTACCGCTTCAGCCGAAGCAGGCTGAACCGGTAGCATACCACCACTGCTCTCTTCCTACAGGTACAGCAGCTGAGTTTATCAGTTTATCCTTTCCCCCAAATGCCAAAAATAGTACATCCAGCATGTTGCTAACGGAGCAAAGAGTGACATTTTTATATTACTTTTAGGCCAATGATCAAGTGCTTTGCTTTGATCAGTCCTTTATTTTTTTTCCTATAGAACAACTTTTCATCATAATTTCTTTGATTTCAGAGAGGACCATAAGGTTACAGCTTAATGTTCATGAAATTGCTAGTTTTAACAATATGACATTTTAAATACCATTCACACTCTTAGTTTTTTTAAAAGTGTTTTTTTTAGAGTGTGACTTTCACAGACTTTTCTTACATCTAACATAATTCTTCTGTTCTCTGCCCCACTTTGGGAATTCGGCCTTTGTATATGATTGCCATTCTCTCAGATCCTAAAATTACTTTAAACCTTAAAGAGACTATCTATGGGTGACTTTTCTAGTCTAAAAAAATACCCTAAAATAGCACAGTGTGTGGCTTGAATCTTTTGATATAATACTGAATAAACTTGAGTTTTATAAGATTTTAAGAAGATCTTCCGATTTATTACACAGAACCTCTTTTATAAAAGCATACACCTTATTATGAACAGTTGTAGTTTTTTAATGTAAATGATTAAAGCGGTAATATATAAGAAGTGTTTTTGAAGTTCTAAGAGTTTCAATAAATATCAAGTAAGATTAAATCAAGGAATTTTATTTTGCTGCAGTGGTACTGCTACTTTTCAATACCATTCTGGATTTTTATTTACAGATTCTTTTGCATTTTTATTTTTTATTTTTTGTAAATTTTATTTGAGTTTTCACAAAAAAAAATACAAATAAAACATCTTTTTTGAAAGTAGCATAATCCCGGGTTACATTTCTTTGTACAGACACAAATTCAATTTCATGCTCATTTTTATGTTCTATTCCACATTTTATTGCTATTTTACATTTTCTACATAGCTTCTCCCCTCTTTTAATTTTCTCAATTTTATTTTAATTATCTCATCTCAATTCAAATCATTATATTTATACTTTTTGTCTGTCCTGCTTCAATTATCTATTATATTTTCTCATTAAACAAAGGTCTCCTGTAGTTGCTGATTGGAGCATGACATCTTTATATCTTTTAAGTTTATCCATTTAACTCTTATTTAGGCTTCAATATATACCTTAAAGTTATAACATTCAATATAATACATAACTTCCATTCGGATTCTTCTTGGTACATTCTTAAAATACACACTATATTCTTAAAAAAAGAAAAAAAGATAAATATATGTAATTAAATAACACTTTACATTCCAATTCAATTCTATCATTAAGGTTAATATTCATTAAAATCTTAACTTCTTTAACATTACTTTTCAACTAAATATCATACTTCTATGGGAACAGTTATAAGCTTTTCATAATTAATCCTCCCCCTTCACTTATATTTTATAAAACATTAACTAATTAAAATGTTCGTCCCTTCCTAATTCAATTTTCTCATTTATTTTATTTCACTTATTTTATTAACAAACATTTCACTAAATTACACTAACTATTTTATCCCTCATTTTAATCATACATTGTTTCCAATTTTCTAAGTTATTCCTATTACTAATATAACAATACAATCTTATGTACCTTTACAGAATCCCCTTTTTGTTAATTTTTCACCCATTATCTCTAAATAGGCCCTTTTTCTCTATATCTTGTTTCAGTCCTTTGTAAGTCTTTTCCTTTCCTTCTTCCCTCTCTTCTTCTCTCTCCCCTTTTTAGCCCCTTGTCTCTCTACCTCTATTTCTCTCTTTTGTATTCTCCTCTTCTGTTGCTTTCCAGTTTATACTTATTTTTCAAATTATTTTTCTTTTCTTTGGTTGTTTTTTTAAGTTTTAAATTCTCCATTCTTTTCCCCCACTTTCCTTTTTCTTCCCCACATAGAATTACTTGTTAATTAAAGATGGCTTCTTCTTTGTCCCAGTCTTCTTGTTTTGCAGACGTTTCTTGTTTCTCATAGTTCCAAATCTCCATTTCTAAGAATTGAAAAACGAAGCCAAAAGAACCTTTCCCTTCTTGGGCATCTTCTTTGTACTTTTTAAGTTCCATTTTCAATTCATCCAGAAGTAGTGCCATTGTATAAATTTTTAAACAACCATCCAATTAATTTTAGTCATTCAAATGCAATAACCAAGAATCTGAAGATCACCAAGTAATCCAAATACACGCAAGCTGTTTCTTTTTGCTCTTTTTTTTCACTTTCTCTTCCTGGGGTTACGTTTAGTTACAAAGTTTCAGTTAAAATCTTTTAGAAGTCTTGTTGAAGTTTTACTGTAGATTCCTTTTAATTCCAGGCAGTCTCCTCCCTCTTTCCAGATCCTGCCCTTTTATTCTTTTTCTCTCCTTTCCTGCTTATGAAAAAAAAAATAGTGTCCAGAAATCTTTATTATCCCTTTGGCATTTTGTTTTATTTTCAGCTTAATTGCCTGTTGAAATCAAAGCGGATTTTTCTGATTTCTTATTTAAGTCTCTTAGCTGCCAGTATAGGGAAAGGGAGAGAAGAAGAAAAAAAACCTTTCCCTTTTCACTTTCCTTCACTGCTTCAGACTCTTCTTTGGGAACGATGTTATGTTTTTGTACGTTTAAATTCCAGGGTACCTTAGTTGTTGCTTTTGTAATTTAACCTGGTCAGCCAAAACTTTCTCTGCTTATCTTCCTCCTGCACATTCTTTTCTGGTCGAGTTCTTCTTTGAGGTGGGCATTTCTGACCACCGCTGCAACCGCCTTTGGGAAAGGGAGTAATGGCCAGCTGAGGAGAAGAGATGCGGCTCTCCTCAACCCTGTTTGCAGTCTCCCCCCTCTTCACCACCTCTACGGGGTGGATTAGCCCCAAAACCAGCCTGCTCAGGGTGCTCCAGTGGCGAGCCCAGACTGAAACTGCACACGATTGAGGATTTCTGTCTGTCGCCGAAGGAATTCAAACTGCACCAGATTCTTTTGCATTTTTAATGGATGAAGTTAGCCCTGTTGCAGAAGCCAGCTCTGATTTGTTCCTCCTCCTTTGCTGGTGCCACAACCCATAAAAGATAATGTATTCCCAATTACTCCAGGCTTGTGTATCATTATTTAAATGAACCAAATGAACCAAATCATTGCATTGACATGCGATGATAATTTCATGCCACATGTTTCCTCAGTCATCAAAGTTTGTTGGCCAGCCTGTGGCCTATCATAAACGGTCCTAGGAGACATCTGGGAGCTCTTCTCTAGCTCAGAAGTATAATTTTCACTTAAACTCTTCAAAGTAGACTTTAATGATCTCCAAGCACCAGCCCTGTCAGATAGAGGGACAAAAATAATCATTGCTGATAACTAAATGTGCCTGGGGAACTGATGTCGTAAAGCATGTGCTGTGAGGAAAAGGGAAGGAAGGATATCCAAAAGGTAGAATATAAGATGCTGGCAAAAGAACAGCTAAAGCCTGGGTGTCAAACTTAAAGCATCAAGTTCCCATCATGTGATGTTTCATGACTTTTTTTCCATTTGTGGAGCTGGGGTGGCCTTTTTCTGTGATGAAATTATTGCTCTCAACCTGCCGTTACTCAGATTATTGTATCATGCAAGTTTCATATTAAAGAAGAATAGTATATGAAAATTTTATATTGTTACTTAAAAATATTTGTGTTGTATAGAGATGTAATCAGAATTTTAAAAATGTTTATAATGAAGGGAAAGCCATGTGTTCAATGGATTCTTAATTAAGCAAGCATCAATTTATCATTTTATTTTCACAGAGAGGGGAATGCTAGAATTGTCAAGCAACCTTCACTTCAGTTAAAGAAGTTCAGATTTGGCATTTACTTTTCCAAAAGCCTAATCAAAATATTTTGATATCGGACACTGAAGTTGAAATTTAGCAATTACAAAAACAAGCAAAATGTTCAGTTTTGGTATCTATATTTTCTAGAATACTGGTAAAATTCTAGTCTGAGTTTTCCATATCAGATATACAACATTACTATTTATTATTTCTTTAGTTTTATTATATTTGTTAGGGATAACATTGTTTTACCCTAACTGGTTTAGGTAAATAATAATATGTAATCATAGTTTGTATGTTAAAGTGTCTGCAACTTTAACTGTAGGATAGTAATTAAGGGAGTGGTTGTGAAAGCACTTTAAAAGAAGCAAGGCTGCAGCTTGCTATCTCTCTGGCTTTGAAGTTCCTGATTACTGCAAGGACACAACACTGCATTGCTCGAACGGGAGAGAAAACAAAGGACTGGCTTGTAAGTGTATTGACATAGGGTATTCAACACGGACTTTGCTAACTGAATATCCCTGAATGGACTGACTAAATGATACATGACTATTGGACTGTTATTTTGACTATGCTATGAACTCATAATGGAATAAACTATATATTTGATAGCACAAGCGTATCTGTCATTTTTACTGTATGTTAATAAACATACAAGCTTAGCTCACTCATTTATCTGTGTGCCTATCTGACTAAGCTGCACATTCTGTTTAGCTTGTCTCCCTAACCCTGGTTGGGGAAAACCAGGCTTAATACTGGTTATGGGCCCAGAGGCTGCAAAGTCAGTTTAACTAGGATAAAACAGATTTATGTAAAAGTGAGAGTTTGTGTTGTTATACATTACAGTAAACAGACAGCTGTGTTTTATTAATTATAGTTTTATATCCATATAAGAAAACATGGCACAAGTCAATCTACAAAGTTTGTCCCTTATATCCAAGCTGGATGGAACAAACTATGTATCATGGTTTATGAAATGTAGTCTGCTTCTACGAAGAGAAGGTTTGTGGAACATAATTGAAAATCCACCAAACGTAGAAGAATGGGATCCAGAGGATGAGGAAGATACACTAAAGATAGAAGAATTTATGCATAAAAATCAGCAAGCTATTTGCATTATTGTTTTCACCTTAACTGATAAGCAACTTGTTTATATCCACGGAGAGAAATCAGCTGTTGGGTGTTGGCAGAAGCTGAAGAGGATTTATGTTCGAGATAATGTTAGTGCTCACATAAATCTAACACGGAAACTTTTCAGTACACATCTCCATAAGAATGGTGATATGCTGAGTCATTTAAAAACTATGCAAAGCATTTTTCAAGAACTGCACGAGAAAGAGCTTATTTTCTCTGATCTACACCAAGTCTATATAATTCTATCTTCCCTTAATGAAAGCTATGACAACTATGTAACTTCACTTGAAATATTGCCAAAGGAAAGCCTAACTTTAACTGATATAACTGGCAGATTGATTGAAGAGGCCAGAAGAAGGCTTGAAAGAGACGAATTAAGGAGGCAGCAACCTCAAAAAGAAGATAACGAAACTCCTACTGCATACGCAATTAAAAAGTGCTTTAATTGTGGAGGAAGAGGACATTTGGCAAGATTTTGTAAAAAGGCAAAGTACCAGAACGCTGGCCAGAATACAAAAAGTCATCAAAAGAAAAATAAAAATTTAGAGTTAGCCATGTATACTAATGGAGCTGTAAAAAATAATTTATGGGTGGTTGATAGTGGAGCATCACATTGTATAACAAATGATAAGAAAAATTTTATTAAAATGTCCAAGAGTACACAGCAGATATAGTTAGCCAATGGCTGGAAACTGAAAGCTAAAGGTCAAGGTATAGCATATTGTTCTTTTATAAAAGAGAATGTAAAAATGTTATATGTACCACAACTTAAGTTTAATTTAATTTCAGTTAGAATTTTGGTTAAACTAGGATATGTAGTTACGTTTAAAGGAGATAACTGCATAATTGAGAAAGAAAATAAGAAAATTACTGCATCTTTAAGAGGTGAATTATATGTGTTAAATGATGATGGTTTAAAGGTGGCTAACACAGTTTATGAAAATAAGAAACCTCATGATGAATGTATTCACTTGTTACATCGAAGGCTAGGGCATTTAAATTTTAAAATGCTTAAGAAAACTGTTGAATTATCTAAGGGAATAAGTTTGAAACCTTGTAATAAGTATTTGCAATGTAATATCTGCAATCAAAGCAAACCCAGGGTCATACCGGCTGATAGAGTTGATGGATTTACTACCAAAGAACCTTTAGAAGTAGTATTTGCAGATTTAATAGGTCCGAAAAAACCAAGTGTAGGAGGAGCTCGTTACATATTAAGTATAATGGACCATTATTCTAGATATGGGTTTTGCTATTTAATGAAGAGCAAAACTGAAACGTATCAAAATCTCTTTAATTGGATTAAATTTGCTGAAAGGAAAACTAAAAAGAAATTAGTAACTCTTATAACAGATAATGGTACAGAATTTACAAATAATAAATTCCAGTACAGACTAAGAATGTTAGGTATTCAACATAAAAAGTCTGCACCATATAGGCCACAACATAATGCCTTTATAGAGAGAAGAGGCCAAACATTACAATCAATGGCACGAACTATGATGTCTGATTCAGGATTACCTGACAATTTGTGGGGAGAAGCAATAATGTGTGGTAATCATATATTAAATAATGTTGTTAATTCAACAACAGGTGAATTACCATTCACACTGTGGCATGGTACAAAACCTGATTTAAGTTACATGCACACATTTGGAGCACCAGCATGGGTGCATATCCCTACACAACTTAGATACAAAGGACAGCATAGAGCTAAAAGATTATATTTTGTAGGATATACATCTAATCATAAATCTTATAGATTCTGGGAACCAGGTACATCTAGAGTTTACACCAGTGCTAGTGCAAAATTCCTAGAACATGTAGGATGGAATAGATTAGAGCAAGATTTAAATAATGAAGTAATTGTTGAACCCTACAAAAGGCAGAAAGATCAGATTAGTTATAAGAAGAGTCCAATTAAAGAAGAAGTCCAAGAAGAGCAAATAGGACCAGAACAAGAGGAAACAGTTAATCAGGAAGAGTTAGATAATCAAGAAGAGTTAATAAATGAAAGTCCATCTGTAAGTCCTGTAATACCTAGACGTACTACACGTATAACTAGACCACTTGATAGGTACCAAGCAAGTATAGTTTGCCAAGTAACTAAAGTTCCAACTAGTGTAGATGAACTTAGTATGTATCCTGCTAAGGATCAGGAGAATTGGCAAAAGGCAATGGAAAAGGAACTAAATTCATTAAAGGTAATGAAAGTTTATGAAGATGCTAAATTACATCCAGGAGAAAAATCCATTGGGTGCAAATGGATATTTAAAGTAAAAACTGGAAATGATGGGACTGTTACCCATAAGGCTAGGTTAGTAGCTCAAGGATTTAATCAAACTGCATCTGATTACGATGAAGTTTTTGCACCAAGTCTTAAAGCAACATCTTTAAGAGTAGCATTAGTGTGGGCAGCTAAGAAAAACTATGTCATTAACCATTTAGATGTAGAAACTGCTTATCTGCATGCACCATTGCAGCACACTATATATTTAAGAAAACCAGTAGGTATAAAAGACAATAAAGTAAATAGTAATGATTGTTGGAAACTCAAAAAGAGTCTTTACGGGTTGAAACAATCTGGGTTTGAGTGGAACCAATATATTGTGAAAGAGTTAAACAATATAGGTTTTAAATCTGGTTTAGCAGATCCATGTGTGTTTAAAAGAGAAAATAATGGAACGGTGTCATTATTGTTATTATTTACAGATGATATAGCTTTGATAACTAAGACTAATAATGAAGCTAATGAGATTATATCATTATTAGCCAAAAAGATAAAAATAAAGCATTTAGGTGAAATTAAAAAGTATCTAGGATTGACAATTAACAAAACAAAAAATGGTTTTAAGATATCTCAAGAAGATAAAATTTGCCAATTAATTAAAACGTTTAAAATGGAACTTTGTAAACCGGCAAAGACTCCAATGAGTCAGGAAGTTTGCCAAACTGATGATCAAAGTCCCAAATTTGATAAGTCCATATATCAATCTTTGATTGGCAGCTTATCATATATAAGCAATTGGTCTAGGCCAGATATAGCTTATAGTGTAAATCAGCTGGCACGTTTTAATTCAGATCCACATCAATGTCATTGGCAATCATTAAAGAGAATTTTAAGATATCTTAAAGGAACAATGAACCATGCATTGTATATAGAACCAAAGGGTGATTTGAGTCTTAGTGCCTATGCAGATGCAAGTTTTGCAACTGATATAAACACTAGAAAATCAACATCTGGGATGGCTATATTATTTGGTAAAACACTAATAGGATGGAGGTCAATCAGACAATTGCATATCAGCTTGTCCACGATGGAAGCGGAATTTTCATGTCTGTCATTACTATGCACTGATTTGATTTTGTACAAACAGTTATTATTAGACATGGGTATAACTGTAAAAGATACCATTATTGTGTACGAGGATAACGAAGCAGCTATAAAGTTAGCTACTAGTATTGCTGTAAAAACTAGATCAAAACATACTGATTTAAGATACTTAAATGTTAGAGAATCTGTAAAGAATGGGCTAATTAAATTGGAATACTGCATGACGGAAGAAAACATTGCAGACCAATTTACAAAAGCTCAAGGAGTAACTAAGTTTCAAGAAAGTTGTAACAAATATGATTTAAAGATGTAAATAGTTTTATTATTATTATTTTCCTAAAAGGGGAGAATGTTAGGGATAACATTGTTTTACCCTAACTGGTTTAGGTAAATAATAATATGTAATCATAGTTTGTATGTTAAAGTGTCTGCAACTTTAACTGTAGGATAGTAATTAAGGGAGTGGTTGTGAAAGCACTTTAAAAGAAGCAAGGCTGCAGCTTGCTATCTCTCTGGCTTTGAAGTTCCTGATTACTGCAAGGACACAACACTGCATTGCTCGAACGGGAGAGAAAACAAAGGACTGGCTTGTAAGTGTATTGACATAGGGTATTCAACACGGACTTTGCTAACTGAATATCCCTGAATGGACTGACTAAATGATACATGACTATTGGACTGTTATTTTGACTATGCTATGAACTCATAATGGAATAAACTATATATTTGATAGCACAAGCGTATCTGTCATTTTTACTGTATGTTAATAAACATACAAGCTTAGCTCACTCATTTATCTGTGTGCCTATCTGAATAAGCTGCACATTCTGTTTAGCTTGTCTCCCTAACCCTGGTTGGGGAAAACCAGGCTTAACAATATTTATACCACGCCTAGGAGTTTCAAGTGCATAGCACTTCCATGGCCTGGGAATTGGGGACCCCTGTTCTACAACATTCTAATATCCATACTTTTTTGGGAAGTGCAGAATATGAAAAAGAGAAAAGGATGTGAAAGTTTATGGGTGTCACATATCAATTATTGTATGAGGGATCAATTATATAACTAGGGATGAGCCAAGATGTTTAAGATGCCCATTGAATAAACTTTTTCAGTTTCTTTTTCTCATTCTCTGGGGAGAAAAAAGGCCTGCTTACATTATATTTCTCACCATTTCTCACTCCCCTCTTCCCAGGTTTCTATGGTTATGTTAAATATGGTTATTGTGGAAGATGCATTATGATGACTAGGCAGCTGACAAAGTTTCATAAAAGAATTGGCTTTAAAATATGAACCAGGAAGTGGGGAACCTATTAGCAGTTTTCTAACATATATATGATAAAGTAGATGACTTTCCCAATCCTGAAAAGATAAGCAGGGTTGGATTTTTTAAAATATTTGGATGGGTAACTACTAAAAAATCCTAAGGCTAGAATGGAATTACTTTTTCTTTTAAAAAATCTTTGAAGAAAGAATGCCAAACCACATATTTTTGCTACCAAGAAAACGACACAAATATTTCCCTGAGATGACCCTCAACCTGAAAGAGTCATTATTTGTGTTAGCATTTGATTCTGTCTTTCTGAAGCACATAAGTAGAATCCTCAAGACTATTAACTCATCAATGTTTTATTAGATCAATATAAACCTCCTGGTTTGAAGGTTTTGAAGTTGGGTTCTGTTGTGGTAGTGAATTCATTTTAAATGAGGGGCAACTCTGTTTGACTTGAAGGAGATGGCGTTGCATCCCCTCTTTAACAAGCCAACGTTACTGTTATGGACTAAGCCAATGCAGTGATACAACCCTAAACAGCTTTATTTTACAGCAGGCTTGTAATCCTGCACTTCTCATTGGCCCGTGAATAGCGAGTCGTGATTGGTCGTTTTTGGCCAGTCTGATTGGCTGTTAACGGGGGCCCTGATTGGATGCTTGTGAAAGTGGTAAACTCAAATCATTGGTTGTTTTGACAGCAGCCAGCTCTATAAAAGAGCTGCTGCTGCCCAAGTATTTTCTCTGTTCTTTCTGTACAATAAAGAGTTGAAGTCACCATTCGATGCCTCGTCTCCGTTCCTTGCGCCCATGCCCAGGACTTAACACTGGCGACGAGGATGGGATGCGGAGATGATAGAGCTGACTAAGTATGCATTGAACAAGAGCACGTGGCTGAAGAGCGCACGCAACAAACGGCAAGATGACCAGTGGTGCCATACCACCCGCTCCATTCGACCCAGCAACTGAAGACTGGGACTCGGATATAGATCGCGTCCAGATGTTCCTGGAGACCAACAATTTAAAAGATGCTATGCCTACGAGCGGTGTTCCTGACTCATTGCAGCCCCACCGTTTTCAAAATGGCTAAAGCACTGGCAAAACCGGCGGAAGTGAAGACCATGGATTGGGATACCCTTGCCCCAATCCTCCGGGCCCATTACGCACCCACAGTACCTACACTGATACAAAGACACGAATTTTACCAGAGGGACCAATGGAAGGAGGAGAGCATTGGAAATTTCATAGGCCTTTGTGGTTTTGCAAACTTAGAGGAAGCCCGAAGAGACCACATAGTTGTGGGATTAAATGCACCACACGTGCAGAATAAACTGATGGCGAAAGGCGACATCAGCCTTACAGATGTCATCGCTGATGCTACTGCCACAGAAGCAACCAGGAAGTCAGTCGCTCGAATGCGCCGAGCGAATGCACCGCTTCGCCAACTCACTAACGATAGCCCACTCATCACTGAGAAGCACTGTACCACCACCCACCACGAAGACCTCGAGTCATCCTCAGACAGTGAGGAAGAGGAGGTCAACCGGCTCCGCTCGGGGTGAGAGCAAAGAAACCAGAGACATCCGCGCCAATGTGCTAGTTGTGGGGCAAACCACCCGCAATCGGGCTCCAAATTCCTTGACGTACTCTGCCGTACTTGCGGAGAAAGAGGCCACATCGCAAAAGTCTGCAGAAGCAAGTGAGAATCCAGTCCCAGCCGAAGGCTGAACAACCTCCGTCAGGAGACAGGCAAACCTCCTGAGAACCAGGACCATCTGAACCACCAATGGAACAACCACTACTACTACAGAAATCGAGCACCTGCCTCTTCAACGAGATGAGAAGAGGCCCACCAAACCATTAGTATCGGCCACGCTTCATTGTTCAATGCAAGAAAGATCCGTGTAAAGGTTACTATTGAGAATCGACCGTGCGTGATGGAAGTCGATTCAGGATCATCCCTATTGATGGTATCCTGGAAAACCCTCAAACAGCTGATCCCTGACATCTGCCATCAGGACCTCAGCATGCAATGAATCATCCTGAAAGACTACCAGGGAAACAGAATTCCAGTTGTCGGTTCCAGCCACGTCCAAGTATCCTTTAAGGACCGGACAGCAATGCTTCCTCTGACTGTCCTCGATCGTGACCGACCCAGTTTGTTAGGGTTACAGTGATTCGCCCCACTTGGGATTGAACTAGCTGGCATACATCAAACCAGAAGCGATGACTGGGAAGAGGCTCTCATCCAGGAATTCCAGGACATGTTCACAGGAACATTAGGCAAGTACAAGGGGGCCCCTATATCATTTAATCTTATCCCCGATGTAGCTCCCATTCGGCTAAAACCTCATCGGGTACCTTTTGCCTTAAAACCGAAGATCGACGAGCAGCTAGATAAACTGATAGCCCAGGGCGTATTGGAACCGATTGACCATGCCCACTGGGAAACTCCGATAGTAACACCCATGAAGCCAGATCGTTCGTTAAGAATTTGTGGGGATTACCGGGCCACCCTAAATCATGCTCTTCAACAGAGCGCTTACCCAGTACCGGTGGTGCAACACCTCCTTCATTCTCTGGGTGGCGGAAAAATATTTGCGAAATTGGACTTAGCTCAGGCGTACCAGCAACTACCTGTAGACGTGACAACTGCCAAAGCCTAGACAATAGTTACACATAGACACAATAGTTACAAGGCATAAAAGGCATCGTGCCTTATTTTGACGACATCCTAATAGCTGCCCCCACTAAAGAATTATTAGTACAACAACTCAGAAAAGTTCTTCAGAAATTTAAAGACGCTGGTCTGAAGTAAAAAGGGACAAGTTTCAACTTTGTATGGAGAGAGTGGAGTTCCTGGGATACCTTCTCGACAGACAGGGAATCCACTCCACCGAAAGAAAACTAACCACAATCAAAAACACCCCGAGACCTAGGAATAAGACAGACCTCCAAGTCTTCCAGGGACTCATAAACTTTTATAACATCTTATTGCCCCAGAAGGCAACCGTAGCCGAACCCCTACATAGACTTCTCGACAAAAAAGTTTCCTGGGTCTGGGGACGGCGTGAAGAGAGAGTATTCCAAGAGGTAAAAGACCTCTTAACCTCCGATGCTGTATTAATGCAATACAAGACTCTACCTTTAACGGTTACCTGTGACGCCTCACCATTTGGAGTGGGAGCCATTTTAAGCCATGTCCTACCAAATGGAAATGAGGCACTTATTGCGTTCTTTTCGAGAACCGAAAGGAACTATAGTCAACTCGATAAAGAGGCTCTTGCTATTGTATCTGCAATTAAACGTTTCCATGAATATGTGTATGGGAGGCCCTTTACCATAATTACAGACCACAAGCCGCTATTTGGTATTTTGGCGGGAAACAAACCAACCCCCCATATCTTATCACCAAGAATGACACGTTGGTCAGAATTTTTAGCCACCTACGATTACTGATTTCAACACTGCCCGGGGAAAACCATTCCCCACGCTGACGCTTTGAGCCGCTCTCCACTACCAGACACCATAAGGGACTCTGCTCCAACTTTAGCTGTATTGCAAATCGAAACCCTTAAATTGCTGCCGCTGACCGCTCCAGACATCGCCTTAGAAACAAAAAAGGACCCTGTTTTGGCATGAATCCTCAGCTGGGTAGAACGGGGTTGGCCGGTCAGCACAACCAATGACACATTCAAGCCATTTAGAAATCATCAAACAGAGCTATTCTCCCAGAAAGGCTGCATAGTGTGCGGAGAAAGAGTCATAGTCCCGGAGAAATTGCAATATAGGGTATTGAAAATGTTGCACGATGGACATCCAGGCATTGTGCGGATGAGGCATTGGCCAGGAGTTACACGTGGTGGCCTGGCTTAGACAAACAGATAGAGACCTGGTTAGTAAAATGCAGCAAATGCCAGGAGATTCACTCCACTCCTCCAAAAACTTCCCCAACTCAGTGGGAAACGCCTCGAGGTCCTTGGTTCCATATCCACATCGATTTTGCGGGACCCACAAGAGGACACACTTTCCTCCAAACAGTGGATGCCTATTCAAACTGGCTCGAAGTCCACAAGATGAAAAGTACCACCACAGAGGCAGTCATTAAAAAGCTGAATAAACTATTAGCTACCCACGGATTTCCGGATGTCCTGGTCTCCGATAATGGCCCCCAATTCACTGTCCTGCCATTCGAACAGTACCTGGCAGATCGGGGCATCCACCATGCCTTAACATCGCCAGCTCACCCTGTGGCCAATGGTAGGGCTGAGCGAATGGTTCAATTTGTAAAACAGACCTTGCACAAAATGGACCACGGCGACATTGATGACAAAATAAACTGGATGCTTCTCCTCCAGCACATAACCCCAAACAGTACCACGAACAAAACCCCAGCTGAACTCCTGATGGGCCAGAAACTTCGCTCACATCTCGATCACCTCCACCCAAACTACACGCCGGAACAACCCCCGGGATCCAGTAGCAAGTGTCCGGCATTCCAGGAAGGTGACCTCGTGTTTGCGAAAAACTTCTCGGGCAACCCATTGTGGGTCCCCGTGACCACAACGCAACTTACGGGACCCCGATCCTATCGCCTACAAACTGCAGATGGTAAGATGTGGAAATGCCACATAGACCAACTCCATTCCAGATTAGCACCTAGTCCCATGTCAGCCCCGGAACCTCTAGCTGGGGGAGGAGGGAACATTGAGGAGGCTGAAGAAGAAATGATAATCGAAACCCAACAGCCTACACAACCAACCAGGGGATACTCACCAACAGAAGGAGAACCGAGCCAGGGAGTGGCCTCGCCACATGACAGCACTGCAATGGAAACAGATCCAGGGAACCCGGAAGACAGCACTGGTGTAAGCAGGGAAAGCAGCCCAGGGCCAGAATTTTCACTATCCAACCCAGCTAGCAGCCCACCAGAACCAGAACCAGGACAGAAACCAGTGGAATAGCGCAGGTCAAGCAGACAGGTGAAGTGACCTGCCTATTTATGAGAATACGTCACCCCACAGACGGAACCTAGGGGGGAGGGGTGTTATGGACTAAGTCAACGCAGTGATACAACCCTAAACAGCTTTACTTTACAGCAGGCTTGTAATCCTGCACTTCTCATTGGCCCGTGAATAGCGAGTCATGATTGGTTGTTTTGGGCCAGTCTGATTGGCTGTTAACGGGTGCCCCTGATTGGACGCTTGTGAAAGCGGTAAGCTCAAATCATTGGTTGTTTTGAAAGCAGCCAGCTCTATAAAAGAGCTGCTGCTGCCCAAGTATTTGCTCCATTCTTTCTGTACAATAAAGAGTTGAAGTCACCATTCGATGCCTCGTCTCCGTTCCTTGCACCCATGCCCAGGACTTAACAGTTACACACAATGTTTCTGGACAATTTTTTAATCTCCAAACCTTTCCTTTTTGGACCAGATTGTTCAGAAAGTATCCTGACCCTGCAATTCTTTAAAACTAATCTTGAAAGCCTGTTTTCTTTTCTTTCCTTTTTCTGTGGGGTATACCTGTATTAGACTATATTGTCTGATATAGATATGGTGATTGTTCTCTTTATGTGTTTTTTCTTTTGGTTTCTTTTAATTAAATAATTTTAAATTGTACACCAACAGAATCACGGTTCAGCTGACCCTAATCCTAACCCTTTATAAATAAATATAAATATCACATGTGATAACATTATGATGCACCATTCTTCCCCTCTTTAACTCTTCTGTGGGCCATGAAGCTCACAAATTTTTCACTTTGCTTATGAATCTGCTTTCTTGCCTCCATTTCATCTTAATTTGAATCTGCTCAGATCATGCATAAAGTGACAGTAAATTATTGCCCCATATCTTAGATGTCAGATAGAAGTCACCATAATATCATGCATGTTGTAATATCTCATGTAAATGACACAAATTATTCCTTCTCCCTCTTTTGAAAAGTGATTGGTTGATTTAATGTCACTTCAGAATCCAAATGTTAAGACACGTAACATACATTAGAGGACTTCAAATAATCAAAATTATCAGACATTTCAAGAAGAATATCAATGATAAATATTCAGATATTCAAATAGTAATATCATAAAACTACAACATAACATCAATCCATTTTAATAGTTTGATATAGTGAACATAAAATCCAGTTTTTCAGTTTGGACTTCAGTCACTGAGTGTAAGACCCTCAATATTGTATCTATAATAGATCTCACAACTTAGCGGTTTTAAGGAAGAAACAAGCATGTTTTATTCTTTTTCCCAACCACTCCTGTAATAAAAAGATAGGTAACAAGTATGCAATCTATGATATATATTAGTATATTCTGTATTCCCACCTTTTTATATATAGCCAGCAGTGACGACCTATTCCTCAGGCCACTAAAAGTTGAATTTTATGCCTACTGAGTTTCTTGACTTTGACTCATTGTCAGATTCCATGTGGGACATTGATTTGGTTTGAGCCAAATGGGCTATATATCATTGGTAGGAGTTTTTTTGTTTACTGCCCAGAAGCATAATGGTTCTATTTATCTTTAAGAAAAGCTTTAGTCTTTACATTTGGCTTTTGTCATTTAGAAAACCTACCCTGCGCATCCCCTTAAAATAACCAGAAAAGAGATATTCTGTCAATGTTGTTTTTACTAAATTCATCACCTTGGTCAACACATGTTTTGTTCAGCTCTCCACTATATTGATAGAAAATGTTTTCACAAGTATTTTTCCGTAGTCTCTTTTCGTATACATCTCCAAACTTATAGATATTTAATATATACCGGTACTTCCTACTATGCTTTTGCAAGTAACACTTCTAAGGAATGTGCATTTTTGTGTTTGGTTTTCTGATACATAAAAAAGTATCAAAAAAATGAAGCTGGATCTAACGCTAAAGCTAAAGATGACATAAACTGGAGGGCCAGACAACTTACAGAGTGAGTGCAGGGGCTGAGAATGTTGTGTGCAAGCTGAAGGCATAGATAAAACTACCATCAAGATAGCATTAGTCAGATTACTGGGAAACAGAACACTTAAAAGTTGGGAAATGAAGAGGCTGGAACAATTACTGCCCCATTTAGCTTGTGAGAAGGAGGAGGAGAATAAGGAAACTAATAACTAGAACTACATGATAATAAATCTAGGAGATAGAAAAAAAGATAAACAGAAGATAGAATGGAAGATATATGGCAGAGTAGCCAAGACACACATCAAAGGACAAGATTTTCACTAACTAGCCGGCACATGTGGGAAATCTAGTGAAACAAATTCTATTAAATGGATGAAAGGAGAATGATCTTAGTTCTTATACTTATGTAAAGTAAAGGGATGTGGTGGCTCAGTGGCTAAGACACTGAGCCTGTCAATTAGAAAGGTCAGCAGTTTGGTGTTTTGAATCCCTAGCATAATGGAGTAAGCTCCTGTTACTTGTCCCAGCTTCTGCCAACTTAACAGTTTAAAAGCATGTAAAAATGCAAGTAGAAAAATATGGAAGGTAACAGCGTTCCATGCACCTTCAGCATTTAGTCATGCCAGCCACCTGACCACAGAGACGTCTTTGGACAGCGCTGGCTCTTTGGCTTTGTAACAGAGATGAACACTGTCCCTAGAGCCGAAAATGACTATCACATATGTAAAAGGGGAACCTTTACCTAAAACAAAAGAAATTCTGGGAGAACAAGGAGCAACAAGACAGAATGGAACAGAACTAAAGCACAAACTCTCCAGCTGAACATCAGACAATTATCTGGACTGGGGACAGGAGGGTGAGCCAACTGTGGAATGTTGGGAGAATAGATGTAGAGAACTAACTATGCATGTAAGATTGCATTCTCAAGTCTTCTCTTCAATTTCTTTACTTATTGCTTCACTAATTCAATGTACAGTAAGTGTACAATATTAATGTTTATATATTTATTCATTAATCTCATTTATATATCTGAGCAGCTGTGGTGCCACAGTGGTTAGAATGCAGTATTGCTGGCTAATTCTGCCAACTGCTAGCAGTTTGATCCAGACTGGCTCAAAGTTGACCCAGCCTTCCATTCTTCCAAAGTTGGTAAAGTGAGGACCCAGATTTTTGGGGCAATATGCGAACTCTATAAACCATTTAGAGAAAGCTGTAAATAACTGTGAAGTGGTATATAAGTCTAAGTGCAATTGCTAAGTGCTGCTATTCAAGAAACTTTGGAGAATGAACAAAATAAAAACAAAGGGTTTTATTAAGACAAAAAGCAACTAAAATTGCATCAAAGCTCAATAAACATATGAAGTCAGTAGATGTAGACATCTATACCAGAATTCCCATGCAAATATCCCAACCATAATGCCTGGAGATAATATGCCAAGGAAGTTCACCTATTCTCTTAGAAGATATTTTGGTTTGATATACAGATTTTCTGATCTGTCAGAGCTGATATCCCCACCCATTCTTGATTGGTCATTTATGAAATGTGTATTAGAATATTTAATAGCTTATTCGATAATAAAACATCACAATTATGCTGATTGGTACCACTGAGTCTTGTCTTCTATATATGGTTAAATGGAAACCCTTCAGTGCAATTATTGAGTTTTAATGACATTGCCAGAGTGCTCTAATAAGTTTCCTATTCTATCTAATATTATTGCTAATATTATTGCTAATTCTTTTTGACTTTGCTACTAGAAATAGCTTTGTTAAATCAGTGCTAACCCTGGCTCTATCAACAAACTCACATGGTTACTAACTCTCCTTAATTCTTGTTTTGTTTTTGCTTAGATAAGGATATTAATTTTCTTTTGCTATAATCAAAGCCAGAGGCTTCAACTTGAATGGAAAGAAATAGCTAAGAACACAGAACTAAGATAAATGCACCTGGCTTATGTTGTGACAGTGTTTCCATAGGTACAGCTTCAAAATATAGCTGTGTCTACTTAGAGATAGTTATACTGGGCAAGAAGGCCATAGTAAGCAATTTTAAAATCATGTTGATATTGATGAGACAACTGCACCTGTTGCCTGACTAATGAAAAAGCAGCAGAGATATTCATCTTTGATTGATATGCCTGAAACCAGGTCAATATCTATAGTAGCAATGGGAAAGCTCTTGTTTATTTATCTGTTAAACCTGTACACTGTTTTTCATCAAGAACTCAAGGTGGAATCTCTCCTAAAGGTTTTTTTCCTCTCACAACTGAGGAATAGGTTGGATTGAGAAATTGTGATTGGCTTAAGTTGCTTAAATGTTGTAGTTCCATAACATGATCTCAATCTCAATCTCTTATAATTTTTTATATATTCTATTATGTTTATATATTATATATATATTTATATATTCTATTTATATATTCTATTATAAATATATAAAACCCCCAAATGTATGGAATTTTAGATAGTCCAGTAAGAAACCCTTGAAAAAAAGTTCAAGAATATTTTTAAAAATTCTTTTTTGAAATCTTGCATTGGTTGTTCAGTAATGGATATGGTGATGCCAGTGATAGATGTAACTGTTGTTGATATAATAATTGGAAACTTTGGAGTTATTGACAAATGAGGCAAATGAAACTTTTTGAAACCATTATCATTTCTGTGTATCTCTTTCCTATCTCCCTTCTGATCATTAAATATTAAGTTATTACTATGTAAAGCATACTAAACTCAATGGTGGGATTCAAAAATTTTTACTACCAGTTCTGTGGGCATGGCTTGGTGGGTGTGGCAGGGAAAGGATACTGCAAAAATCTCCATTCCCTCCCCACTCCTGGGGGAAGGTTACTGCAAAATCTCATTTCCTCCACACCCCACTAACCTGCTTTCCAGCTCTGTTCTCCTGTGCAGGGCAACAAAAGACGATCCATCCAATCAGCTGGGACTTGGGCGGTAGAGAATCGATGGGGGCAGGGCCAGTCGGAGGTGGTATTTGCCAGTTCTCTGAACTACTCAAAATTTCTGCTACTGGTTCTCCAGAACTGGTCAGAACCTGCTGAACACCACATCTGGTTATAATGTTTTATGCATCATTCACCCAAGAGAAAGAGATCCATAATTATCCAATTCTCCCTTGCCAATCATTAACATTACACTAATCTAAACGAATGTGAAATTACTTCTCGGTGATGCTGCCTTTCTACTCATTTTATGCACCTCAAAGCGCATCTGCTTTTTTGCAACCACTCCCTCCTGAAGGGTTAATTTGCAATTTTGTTTTCCAAACAAACATACATAAGCTTCTATGAAATATTCTCAGATACATCCTCTGTAGGGTTCCCCTTGAAGAATTTGACCACTGCAACTGGTATAGCATTCAACTGCCCAGATCATTATGGGTTTACCAAGGTTTGCCTTATAGCATCTAACTCCAGGAACTTCACTCACTGAAAGTTATTTTCTATGAAAGGTGCTAGTTGTCACCTTTAAAGTCTTACCTATTCAGGGATCTCAATATCTTTGAGAATACATTTTCTTAATTGAATCTGCCTTTCCACTAAGATTGAGCAGAGAAGCTCATTGGAGTCTCATAATTCTATGTGATGGAAAATGATTTACTGATTTCAGTCACTTTCCTTTTGCCCAACGTTCTAACAAAAACTGTCCTAATAATACAGAAACTGAACTCTTAAGTCACTACATAAATATTAACTGGTCTTGATAGATATAGTCATGACAGTGGTAACAGCAATGAATTATGTTCAATATTCTCATTATATCTATTATTTTCATTATTTTATTATGGAATAGTTTCTCATAGATTAACATCTACTGCATCCAATGTTTTAGGATAAAGTTCAATCTGAAATTGACAGAACATGCAAATAAGAATGTTGCTTGGAATTGGTGTCAAGAAGACCAACGTTGTAGATATTAAAGAGAAAAATGTAGTTGGACTATATTGTTTAGGAAACAGAAATGAAGCATGATAACAACTGATCAATTTCTGGCAATACAATTTCTTCATCACTAATACAATCTTCAAAATGAAAAACAGTACCTATATCCCTCAACAAATGGAGTATGCAGAAATCAAGTTGACAAAATAATTAGTGTAGGAATATAGAAAAGCTTAATTATAGCAGCAGATATGTAGCAAAGGGCTTACTATAAGTCAAAATCAAAACAAAGACAGGCAGCTTTTACAATATGAGTTTGGAATACCCACCATTATCAGGAATCAGTTTGAATCTGTAACCTTTATTGGCAGTGAACCAAAGGTACTATAGAAGGAAACCAGTCATTATTAAAAATGAAAGTGAAAAGAAACTGACAAAGAAACAAACCAAATGAATATCAAACAAACAGAACTTGCTAAGAAGAGAATAGAAGCCAAAGCCCAAAGAGGAGCCTATCCTTCTGTCTTTACTCAAAAAAAGTATAAAATGGCAAAATAACAACAAAGTAAAATTTAAAAAAAGAACTTTAGGAGCACATAGATAATAATATGTGCATCCCTTGCCATCTTGGCCCTTTCTCTCTCATACAATGATTTTGTAGTGTATTGTTTTAAATAAACTAGATAAAATATTATCTATATTCATTTTGATGTTACCAAAATTAAAAATATTGTACAATAGTTGGCATATTCAGCTGAGGTTCCTTTCTTTAACATTGGCATCGACCTATTTTGGCCACTGCATCATTCTGTCATAAAATTCTACCATTTTGTTGCTATAGTTTGCATAAGAATGTTTATTGATTATTCTTTTTTTTTTTTTTTTTTGCTTGTCATATTTCTGTAGATGTTCCATTATTTCCTTCTGACTTGGTAATGATCAGAGTGCTGATCTAACTTCATCTTCTAATACTAAGGTTCTTGTAAGTGCGGATTATCTTCTAAGATATCACAATACAAAGAATTTTAGTGTACTCCTTTCATCTTTCTTTGAACTTCTTTGAATCACTTATTGGCTGAAATATGATTCTTGCCTTTTCTAACAGTTTCTGAAATATTTTTAACAGTGAACATTTTAAAATACTTCGTGAACAAATAAGAGAGTGGGGAAAAAGAAAAGGATTGACACAGAATGAATTCAGGAGTGTCGCGTCAGAGTCTCTCCCATGTAACCAAACATTTCTTACTATTTAGCATCAAAGAATGACCTACCAGTAAGTAAATCTAATAATAATACTAGAAACCTTTACTTGTATGAATTGACAGGATGCCCTGGAATGAGATTTGCAGAGATCAAACAACAACTGTTGAGCTCTCTGCCTCTGCCTTCAAAAATCCAAAATGCTTTTACTTGTCTTCTGAGACTGCTGCCGCCCCTCAGGCAACTTTAGTCCCAAATGGAGAAGGACAAGTAAGAATTTCACAAATGGGAGTGCTACAGACTTTATATCAAGATAATGTATCTTAACTGCAGAGACTGTACTCTCTATCTTCACTTAACAACAATAAACAACTATTCCTTTAAAAAGTCTTTTGAGGCTTTTGCTTAGAAACATTTAGACAAACCGGAGGCACTTATGGTGGTACAAACTAAGTCTATGAGAGGGCAGTCATTTAATAGCAAAATAACCTTTTGAACTTTTGAATTCTAACAGCAGAAGGATAGGGGACTCAAATCTGGTCACCCTACATATTTATTTTAATAGAGCTAATAGATTGTTGGAATACCAAAAGAGATTTTTGGTATCATTTTTGATTTTTTCTATCATTAAGTCAACCCCATTTGGCTAGGCCTACAAGCAGTAGAATGGCTAACCACTGAAAGGGAAGGTAAAAGTGTTTTACTCACATTTAAATCTTCTTCAATCCCTGGTATGCTGTTTAAAGTAAAACATTTCTTGGTACAATTCAAATATTCCCATTTTATGTGTTTCACAGTAATAAAATATGCTCATTTCCACCCCATTGATGCAAGTTGAAGATCTCCTAGTTTTAGGAATAATAAACTGCCCACCCAGATAGTCTGGAGAGTTTGGCCTTGACAAAAAGAAAGTCAGATAATTATCTAAAGACAAGTGTTGATAGACAGATGAAGTTCCAAAGGCACAGTGATTTATTCTTTTGGAGTATTGTCAAATAGTTAGCAAGAAATATTAAGGAAATTAAGGAATTTATAACGGACACTATTAACAACATGTACAGCAGCAGAACCTCTAATTGATTTAATGCAATACATCCCCAAAAGATTTGTAATAATAATAATCATCATCATATGCAGACACCTGTGATACATTTTGGCTTAACTGGGGATTTTCAACAGAAGAACAACCAGAAGGAGGACGATCTGGCAATTCTAACAGAAGAAGAGGCATTGAAGCTGCAATCTCCAATTAATGATGATTTGATGCAAATTCTGATCCATAGCATTGTATGTTTGTACCAGTTTTTATACTTTTGACATGGCCAGTTGACTAAATCGATAAGCTTTCTATTCTATTACATAAAATGATTTATGTTATTTACAGGATTTATACATATTTCAATTCCTACTGATCAGCAAAAAAGTCGACTATCTTCAGACTAAGTCTAAAGAGGTATGACATAAATGGAAAGAAGAATGATAAGGAAAAGATTCAATGACTTTTTATCTGCTTTTTCTGTAACAGCAAATTTACATTAAAAGGCTGTGCACTCTTTAAAAATGATATAGTATGTTTTTGAATTCATTAAAGTTCACTGTCTCTCTGCTACATATTATAAGCAGCTACCTCAAAACATCTAGTATAACAGCATTTCCCTCCAATTTCTTCAGTCAAGCAGCCCCATGAAGTAGTTTGCCATTACTGAAGTATCTTTCCAATC
Source organism: Hydrophis major (assembly GCA_033807585.1). NCBI lineage: Eukaryota > Metazoa > Chordata > Lepidosauria > Squamata > Elapidae > Hydrophis > Hydrophis major. The sequence continues at coordinate 133,616,447 of CM066331.1, forward strand.
CTTTTCCCATGAGGTAATTACTATATTTGTATTCTTGTTTGTCTAGTAAAATGGTAAAAGACTGCTGTAATGTTTTAAGGATAGATTAAAAGGATTGAATAAATAACATAATTTAATCAAAGGGACCAGTGGTGGGATTCAATTTTTTTTTTACTACCGGTTCTGTGGGCATAACTTGGTGGGCATGGCAGGGGAAGGATACTGTAAAATCTACAGTCAGAGGTGAGATTTGCCGGTTCTCTGAACTACTCAAAATTTCCACTACTGGTTTTCCAGAACTGATCAGAACCTGCTGAATACCTACCTCTGAAAGGGACCCAAAGTGCATGAACTCTCAGAATTGAATGAGCCAGGGAGATTTAATGGGAAACACATAGGCCCATTAGTAACCAGGCCCTTGTAGGCTTTTATAGGTAATGATCAGCACCTTGAGTTGTGCTTGTAAGCAAAGTGACAACCAGTGCAGTTTGTGAAATAGAAGTTTATGAACAGATAGTGTTTATAAACCTCTATTTATACTATATACAGATAGTGTTGTAGTTAATTTGATGCCATTCCAAAATTTAGTTACTCTCATTTGTCCTTTAGGCTCCCACTAGCAGTGTTACTCAAAATTAGAGAATTATAGTAGCATTTTATATCATCTAACATTTATGTCATCTAACCAACATCATCAAGAAAATGTTCCAGGTTGATTGCAATCTACCTTAGCATTTGTGCAGGCCCTGGATATCTTGAACATGTCAAGATGTGCCACTTTTGAACATGTCAAGATGTGCCAATTGTGTTGATAGGTGAGGGAATAAACCTGGCATATTTACTATTCTACTTTTCTCAAGAGTCATTCAAGCATTACAAGTTATGCTTGTAAACTGTATTTCCTCAAATATATTAAAGTCTTGTTCTTTTTTACAATGAGTAAATTAATAGTGTTATCATTTGGCTGGTTACATTTGTTTAGATAAAATATAACATTCTGCTGTACTGTATTTACAAATGTCTCAGTTGCAAACATTTCGCTGTGCTGTGTTAAAAGGATAATCCAGAGTGGAATAATAATCTGATGTCCAATGAGTAGAGGAGGCCAAGAGTTAAAAAGAAAAGTTTTTTTTCCAACAATTGTTAGATCTGTCTCACAGGAGCTGATGCAAGAATGGGATACTACAATATTTATAAATATGCATAGCACAATGTGTCCATTTCTGATTAGTTTACTGTAGGCTTTTGACTTGTATGGTTAAACTTTACATTTTTTGCATACACAAGTTCATTTTGTTCCCTTAGGGTCTATTAAAATGCTGACTAGCCATTTACCTATCCTAGAATATTGTAACATGCATGCTAATTTATTACCTTGGTTTTTCTGTATGTCACCTTATAAGAGCTGATTATACAATCTTTTTAGTATATTAATAAATACAACTAAGCCTCTATTGCATATTATTGAATGTGTATTGAATTTTCTTCGTGTGGTTTGGTTAACAAGGAAGCATTTGAATTAAAAAATAACAGCACATTTCAGTGATGAAATAACATTACCCTTTAATGATGAATTGATCTGATCAAGAGACTTTTATGTATTTATTTTATTGTAGATTGAATATTTATAACTTAACTGTGAGAGATACTTTTCTTTTTTTCATTCATTCCAGTAGTTGAATATAGCTAGGATGAAAGTTTTGACCTTTGTTTTTCTAATCAAGTCTATTCTATCCTATCCTATCATTGTCTGTCTGTCTGTCTGTCTGCCTTCTATCTACCTATCATTTCTCTCTCTCTTTCTCTCTCTCATCTATCTATCATCTCATCTATCACCTATCTATTTTCATAAAATGTTGCACTTTTCCCTCATAATATTGGAAAGCATCAAAAGATTGACTTCTATACACTAACTGCTCAATTAAGATCAACACACTAAAATCCTTGATAACAGTGTACTGGAGAATAGTAAGGAACTAAGAATTCAATGTATCCCACCTATATTTAATATACTGGCATAATAACAGTAATCGGAAATATTAGGACAATGTATATTTTTAAAAACTTATTGACAAGTTGACAAATCTTTCATATATGTGTATGAGAGTAGATGAAACATTTCAGCCTTTCTGTTTAGGAGAAGGGCTATTAAAATACTTTACACATATGGGCTTTTTTTAAAAAAAGGAAATCCTATACACAAGGTCTTTTTTTTATTTTAAATGCAAGAGGAAAGAGGTATTGGAAAGGAAAAGGGGAACAAGCAATAAGAGGAATAAGTTCTAACTCTGCAGATGTATTTCAAAAAAATTTAAGAATGCATTTTGTTTTTTGTGCTTTATGTTTCTCTTTTATGTCTTGCACCAAAATAAAATATCTGTCTGTTAAAGTCATTTGTTTTCTTAGCTAGACCTTTCACTTTACAGGTTTAGTGAAAGATGTGCAGAATAATTGCAGGATATTAAGAAAATGATAAGCATTCGGGCTCATAACTTTACAAGACAGGAGCAGCTTTGTTAAAACAGAATAAACTAGAAATCAATATGTATTTTTCAACTGTTCATTGACACATGCTGGAATGTTATTCTTCCATTAATGGAATAGAGATGACATTCATTCTAAGAATTGGAAACCTGCACTTGAAAGTGTAATTGAATAGATCAAATCAATATGTAGTTGATCTTGGCCTTCATTGATGTTACATCCTTACTAGATCACAATGTGGCAGAAAAAAAACCCAGTGCAAAATTACTTGATTAGATTTATTTTAAAACTGTAATTAAGCAACTAACAACTTATTAGCACCCTATGTGATCAGTGAAGCTGGTTTTGATTAAGTCATTCCTCAGTCTTTGTCACTACCCTATAATGAATTTATATATATGACACCTTTCTCATCAAGAAGCAGCCTCTAAGACCATCAGAGTCAAAAATTGAAATATGGTTTCTGTAGCTCAAGAGGGAGCCTCTGTAATAAAACAATTTTTTCTTCCCATTTCTCATTTGCAATATAACCTGATCCAGTTTTACAGACAGCTTGCTTCCCATCTGACCCAACTTTTTGTAGGGGTCAGATTTGTTACCAGATTGTTTTTCTCTCACTGGGTGACAACCAATTTTCACACAATCTTTCACATGGTAGCAGTCTATCATTACTTACTTAATGATTCCTCAATCCAAATGCATACTGTCCTGAATCCACATGGATACCATACTATAGGGAGAGTAGTAAGCAATACCAGATTTAGATATGTTTCAATTTCCCTTGCTTTGTGCCTATTTTCTTACTTATTCTCTGCATTTTCTAAATATTGCTTATTCCAAAGGAAACAGCATAGCAGGAACTTTTGTAGTATTTTAGTTTGCCTGGATCATGATATATTAAGTGAGCTTTTCAAAAATTAAAGCTGAATATATTAATCAATCTATATAATTGTTTCATCAATCACAACTTAAGTGTGACTTTTTACATTCAAACTATGCTCTGTGAAAATTTAAGGTGGGTGGATACAATGACAATTTTAATTGAAGAATGAAATTCAGAGTCAACATTGTAATTCAAAGTATAATTCAATCAATGCAGGGTTTTTTTATGCCCTGCAGCTGACAAAATGCCATTGTCTTCTTTCCAAAGATTCAAAATCTCATCAGTGTTGAGAAACTAAATATTTGCTTATATAGAAATCAACCAGTTACCATGAAAAGCCAAGCTAATAACAGCTTAAATCGAGGCTCTTCAAACTTGGCAAGTTTAAGACTTGGGGACTTCAACTCCCAGAATTCCAGAGCTAACATGACTGGAGGAGGAATTCTGGGAGTTGAAGTCCCCAAGTCTTAAAGTTGTCAAGTTTGAAGACCCCTGGCTTAAATAATGGTCTGGCTGAATTTATTCTGAAAAATGAATCTTCAGTCTTCCCTTTCTTGACCATTTTAGATAGTATAAGGTTCTTTATTTGTATAATATAGCCCATATAGCGGTTCTATGTACTCAACTCCACCTAAATCTGCCTCATGATCTGATTTGCCTTTTAGAACATGTGAAATTATGTTCCATTTCTGCTATTCTATTTCAATTTCCAAGAGAACAATGGGGAAGAAAAGCTCTGGTATGGTATGCCGAAGACCACAATATAAAAAAGTGTGTGTGTGTGTGTGAGAGAGAGAGAGAGAAAGAGAGAGAGAGAGAGAGAGATTTTAATTTTCCTTGGGTATTTATTATTTTAGTATAATTATTTTATTAACATCATTATTTATAAAATAATAAAAAGTATTTTATTATTTGATAATTTTTATGTGATCTGATTTTTATGAGTTGCAATGGCTACAATGCTAGAAAATTCTCCCAGCTTGATGTCATTTGCAAATTGAATGAGTTTCCCTTCTATCCCTTATCTGGATCATTTCTGATTGCATGCATAACATTTTTTAGAAATAATGAAATGCAATTTTCTTAGTTTAGTTTTGGACTCTACATTTTAACTGCACTGTATGTATCCACAATAAGACTTACATAAACTCCAAGATTTTCATATGATTTTATGATGAGAAATGCTTCCACTTACTCCTGTGAACAATTGAATTTCATGACAATTGGCAGCCCAGCCTCTGCATGTAAGGTCGGGCTGTTAAAAAATGCTTAGAAATGTTCTGTGCCACTTTTGCTTATGAACCCAGTTTGAAAATTGCTAATTTAATGAGATTTATTTTCAGCTACATTAAAGAAATTCAGGGCTGCCAACCTTGAGTGATAGTTCGGAGTGAGACACTGCGAGGGAGCGGAGCGACCGAGGGGGGGATGGTGTGGAAGGGGGGTGTCCCCCCTTCCACGGTAGGGAGCTTTGACAATTTTACATTTTAAATGGTGCAATCTGATGCATACTTTAGTCATGATTTGGACATATACATACATACATACATGCAAGCAGCACCAATGTACTTGAACCGGATTTGTAAGATATTAATAATGCAGTTCACTGACCATCTTGGCCGGAAAGGGTCCACATTCTTGGGCCTCTGCCCATCTGCTCCGTCCCTTTGGGATGCTCTGGCTCTCCTCCTCCTCCAGGGTCCCTGGCTGAGAGGGGCGTCCCAAGTGCCTGGGATCCGGCCCCTCCAGGCTGCCTCTTCAGGGCCACAGAAGCCTCCCTCACATGGCCCCGGGGGTGGAGGGGGCCTTGCCAGGGTTCCCGGCCTTGGAGCTGGGCAGAAACAGCCCTTCCCAGCCCTCTCCCACCCTCTGGGCCTCCCACCTGCGGAGGGGAGGGGGAGCCAGGCTGAGTCTTGGACCCACCAGCCTCACAGTCCAGCTGAAGGGTTGGAAAGGGCCAGGCAGGCAGATGGACACACACACACACACACACACAGAATGGGGGGGGGGAGGCTGGTGTCCTTCACTCCCCAAACGCCCCCCTCCCAGTCTGTGCATGGGACCCCCAGCAATGCTGCCATCAGCTGCTCCCCTGCAGGGAAGTCCTGGATTGTCTGGGGGAGGAGAGGAGAGGACAGTGGCCACTCCCCCCCCTTTACTTGGCATTTGTGGGGAGACCCCTCAAGGCGAGATTCCTTCCCAGGGGCTCCCAAAGAGCATCCAAACGTTCCTGGCATCAAGTGGGGAAAGAAGCCTAAAAAGAGAGAAACTCCTGCACCGGCTGCGATTGGGGCTCGGAGGGGACAGGAACCCCCCCTCCTTGCGAGCCCCCCCGCCCCGCTCCAGCCTGCCCTCTGGCGGGACCCCCTTCCTGGAGAGGTTCCTCCCTGCCAGACCCTCTTGCAGCCTCTTGGACCCAGGGGAGGCTGGGGGGGGGGCGCATATCTAGGTGCAAAGGGCGGGGGGAGGGACACAATGTACCCGGGAAGGAGCCCTCCCCCCCTCTTCCCCCTCCCTCTCCAGGGACTTCCCATCAGGCTGGGGAGCGAGAGAAGCCGAGGCGCGCAAGAGGCCAGCCACGGCAGCTCCCCTTGCGAGAGGGAGACCGGAGAGGGACGCGCCTTTGCGCCCCAATCCCAGCGGCCTTGAGACCAGACGGGTGCGGGGAGGGGATGATGGGAGCTCAGCGAAAGGCCCAGGGATGCCCTGTAGTCGTACTTCATGGGGGATAGAGAGTTCGTCTCTCTCATCTCCGCCTGCCAGAGCAGAGTGCAGCGCAAGGGTTAAGCCCAGAGAGTTGTGACATCCTAGAGCGGAAAGGAGCAACCGCTTCCTGCAGCGTGGAATTCTCTCCTCACTTTGGAATATCAGAGAATGTAGAGATATATTTATTTTTGTACATTCCATTTTGGGGGTTTAGCGTGAGATTTTGTTTATCAGAGTGAGACAGTCAAAATTGGTTGAATTGCGTGAGTCTCACGCTGATTGCGTGAGAGTTGGCAGCCATGCAAATTGTCAGACATGATCTGACTCTTACAACCTTTTGCACACAGAATTCCATAGGGCCCACTGACCATTAAACAAACTGCTCATTGTCTCTATATTAGATTAGATTGATTGTGTTCCCCTTTCAATCCAGCCTGTCTTTCGCCTACAGCAACTCAGGGCATTGAAGCAGGTTAGATTGATTAAGTCATCTAATCTCCCCCCTTCCTCATTGCTAAATTCTTCCTAATAGAATGCAAGACTGCTGCCTATCAGTAACCTACAGCTCAATCTATCAATCAAAGAGAGAAATCAAGTGGAGTTAGTTCTCTTGTTTCTCTTTAACTGCTATGTAAGCAGCTACTGGAGAAAAAGCTGGGATTGTAGGGAGACAATTTTGGTATAGAATAAAAGCCAGCGTGGTGCTTAAATGCCCTGGAATAGGACCAGGTAGATCCCAGTTTAAAAGCTATATGAGTGCCTTGGGCAAAACACTGTCTAAACTTTAGACAGGAAAATTGAAAAACATCCAAGAATTGGAGTAATTCTCATGTTATAGAACATATTTCACCTTCTGCCTTTAGAAGATGAATTATTTAAGGCATCTTTCATCAATCAGACTTTCAGTGTAATTTATAATCAGTATTTTTGTTTGTTGTGTAGTCAGCTAGATATTCAGACTGGATTTGGCTTTTTTGTCTGTCTATTGAGTGCTTTCCAAGGACTGAGATAGGCAGATGTGGATATTTGATGGTATTACAGATATTATTGCAGAATGGAAACTATTCCCAATAAAGCTACCTTTTGCAATTGACCAATGGTGAATTTGTCAATGTCAATGGTGTTCAAATGGTGCTCCAGTTGTTTTGGGATTGCACCTAAGGAACCTATTACCATTGTAACCATTTTTGCTTTCTTTTGCCATAGTTGTTCTATTTCTATTTGCAGGTGTTTGTATTTTGTTTTGCTTTTTATCTTTTTGAAGTTTTAAAAGTTTGTTGCTGTGTTTTATTTTGTAAGCCATTTTAAGTATTCAACCGGTAAAAAGAGACAAAATATGCATGAATAAAAAAAATAATCAGGAAATAAATCAGGATATTGTTCATACTTTCAGTGTTTCAAGAGTGCAAGGAAAGAGGAAAGTCCACAGATAGACAAAATGGTCCATAAGACACATCCATTTTTGTTTTATTAGCACCAATATAGACATGCCTTCCTTTTCAACTACCATTCTTCTCTACAGCACAGTGATTTCATAGTCATCTCCCATCTTCGTATAAACTAACTGACCCTGCTAAGATTTTTAAGGTGTATCTACCAGTGGCTAGGTACCACCCACATGCTGTGACATTTCAATATATAGTGACCAATAAAACATTGGAAATAAAACAAACATTCCATAAGAATACATTCCCTTGCTTGCCAGAAGAAAGGAAGCAAACCCTTCTCAGCACATTATGAAAGCATAGATTAATTATTTGGAATATATTTGTGGCTATAGTAGAGAGCCAATTTGATGTAGTTAAGGCATCAGACTAGAAATGGGGAGACTGTGACTTCTAGTCCTGACTTAAGCATGAGGCCAACTGGGTGACTTAGGGCCAATCATTCTTTCTCAGCCCTAAGAAAAAGAAGGCAAAACACATTTGAAAAACCTTAAAATCAAAAACAGCAGGTATTACTGTAGAACCAAGCCACCAAAAACATTACATTCACTATTATTAATTCAAGAAATATTTTATTTACTTATTTTTATTTCATACAGGTGTATTTTCTAGAAACATAACTTCTGTAAGTGAATTACTGGTGTTATAAAATTAATCCTCTGAACATTAGGAAAGGATGAACTATCCCAAGCAAAGAATGTATTTTTCATGATATGAAAAAATGAAATATAATAAATTTTGCCTTGACTATGATATTTTGGAGGGACTATACATGCCTTCTATATACACATATCACCATGCAAGTATCTATGCATATACACACATCTCCAGAGAAAGATAGATAGATAGATAGATAGATAGATAGATAGATAGATAGATAGATAGATAGATAGATAGAGAGATACTCTGCACAGGTCTGGATTCAATTGTAGTTGGTAGTTCTGGATAACAAAATGGAAAAGCTAGGATTGCACAAGATTTTGATCTGTATGTCCATGCATGTATGCCATGAATGTGTACACAGACATACAGATATATTGTCTGTCTGTCTGTCTGTCTGTGTCTGCCTGCCTGCTTGCCTGCCTGCCTGCCTGTCTAGCTATCTAGCTTAGCTATCTATCCAGCTCTCTATCTAGCTCTCTATCATCTAGCTCTCTATTATCTAATCATCTATCATCTATCCCATTGATTTTTTTATATATATAGAAAAAGTTATCTTAAATTTAAGGTCATCCTTTTTTAGTCAAATGCAGCAAAATACTTTTTTAAATAAAAGTGTTTTATTTAGGTTCTTTGATGAAGGATTGAAAATGTTGAATCAGTTGTACCAAACAACATGGTTTTTCCAAGGTATTGCTACAATAAATATGTCAGCTAACAAAAAGAATGAATTAATTTCTGCTATGGATCCATTTGATATTTCCTGGATAAAGTGAATAATAAAATTATGTTAGACTTAATTGTTAAAGTCTGCCACATATTTTTCTAATTTTCTCAAAGCTGTCAAACAAAATGAGTAATGAAATAATCATTGCACACGAAATTTTAATATGTTGTATCATTTATGCACTCTTTAATTCTTTTGTTTTGAATCTGAGTAGTGACTCATCCAGCTGGAAGCTAAAGGTTGCTTAAATGGTAAACTTGTTAAGCATAGTACCATTTAACTTATCTTTTCCTGGGTTTTTCTTTATTTATTTTTTTTAATTCAGCACAGGGCTAATCTATGAAATTCATGTGAAAATTATGAGATCTCACTCATAGTTATAAACACTAAAGAATAAAAAAAACATGTACTGCTACACATTTTATTTATTTGTAAGATTTCTATAGTCAGTCATGTCATACAAATGACTCTAGATGCCTCACGAGGATTATAAATACATACACAGAATCACAAACACATCCACACAAAATCTCAGGATATATAACTCTTGCATCCAAGGTTTAAACACTCACTCCTAGAAGAAAAATAAAACAAAAATAAAACAAAACCCAGAGACAATGGCTAAGTACATCTAATCATCTGATCCAAATATTAGCAAACAACCAAATCTTCAATACCTTGCCAAAGGCTGACAAAGTTGGATTTATAAACAATCTATGCCACAAGGCAGGTGCTGACTCTAACAAAATAATATTGTTTGATAAAAGAAACCCGGAGCATCTTCCACCCTAAAAAAGTCTTGTGAACAGAAACAATGGGAGAAAGGCAGGCCCCAAAATAGTCTGTGGCATGTAGGACATTATAAATGATAACCTTCATAATCTGCACCCCAAAGTCCACTGGGAGCCAACACAGCAGAACTACAATGTTATATGAGCATAATTAAAAACCATAATCAAAAGTAATGCCCCTATTGCTGCATACTGAACCTGGTTGCAACTTTCAAGCAGGTGTGTGCTAAAAGTAATTCAAACAGTGAACTAAGGGATAAAACAGTGTGAGCAAGACCAGTCCAGGAATGAGCACAATTGGAATGTAAGACAAACCAGTACAAAAGTCCCCTGCCTGTCTTCAAACAAGAACCAATAGTACAGGTTGATCAGAGGTGGTATTCATCAGGTTCTGACCAGTTCTGGAGAACTGGTAGTGGAAGTTTTGAGTAGTTCGGAGAACCAGCAAATACCATCTCTGATTGGAGATTTTACAGTATCTTTCCCCTGCCATGCCCGGTAGTAAAAAAAAATTGAATCCCAGCACTGAGGTTGATCCTCAAATGGTGCCCCAACTGGGGAAGCATATCCTAATGCAAAAAATGATAGAGCCCCAGAGCTGGAGACCTTAAAAGCTACACTTGCACAGTTTTGCTAGGGTTGAGCCAAAGCCTGTTTTCTCCCATCCAGATCCTTACAACATTTAGGCACTAGAGGAAGGAAATTGACAACATCACTTGACAACAATGGTCCAAGGTCTTTATTGGGTATCATCAACATACCAGTGATATAACACCCAATGGCAATGGTTGACCCATTGGTTTCACGTAGATGTTAAAGAGGAATAGTGAAAAGGCAGAGCCTTGAGGTATCCCACAAAGCAGGGATTTTAGGTTCCAACTTTCTTCTTCTCCATCACCAACAGGAACTTGTCCTGAAGAAGGAGGAGAACCATATAACATGGTGTCTCCCACTCTTAACTCTAGAAGGATGCCATGATCAATATTGAAAACATCTGAGTGATCGAGGAGAGCCAGGACAAAAGCTCTATCCTTATCCTAAGCCTGCCAGAAAACATCAATAAATCTAATCAGTGCTGTTTCTCTACTATAACCAGGCCTGAATCTTGAACAAAAATAGACAATCATTTTCTTTCAGGGTTCTCTGAAGCTATAAGCTAATCAACTAAGAAGGAAAATTTGGAAAGTGGATGAAAAATTTACAGATCCATGGGTGCAGGACCAACTTGGTCGGCTGATTTGCATTTCAGTGCTTTGTAAAGTTGGATTGTGTCACTTTGCCAAAACAAAAAATAAGAAAACACATCATCAAGATGGAGTATCTTGTTCTGAGACTTCTATCTATCTATCTATCTATCTATCTATCTATCTATCTATCTATCTATCTATCTATCTATCTATCTATCTATCTTTCCATCCATTTATATCTATATCATCTATATCTATATGTTTATATCTATATCTATATACACACCTGAAAGTGGCTAAAAGATACAAACACTCATTTTGATCTAGTAGCACTGGAGTTGCTTTTGAGAAAGCAACTGTTTAAATAGAAGAAGTAAGGAGAATTTTACAGATAAAAAATAAATTTGATTAGGCAGAGGTATTATACTGCATTGCATTAGTGTAAGAGGAACACTAATTGCACCGACCAAGGGACTGGTGGGCTGAAGATGCTGACAGATACCATGAGTCCCCATGCGCTTGCCACCTCTTGTACACATGCCAGGGGATGGGCTACTCAGCCAGGATGATATCCTGAAATTGTATTTCCCCTAATGCATTTTGGAGCCCAAAATAATATGACTGGACCTTGTTTTCAGGGAAACATAGTAGAATTTACTTTTATTTTTAAAAATGCATATGCTGTTATACATAATTATTTACATGGATTATGGATCCACAGAATCCAAAATAATGGATTGCCATATTTTATGTAATTGTCTATAAATAAGCAACTTGTTTAGTTCAAGGGAAATTGGAACCAGAAATTTATCTTTCCATTGTTAAAGAAATAATATCTCAGAAATAAGAAGAGCACGGAGATTCATTTTCATTCTATGACTATCAATTTCATTTAATATGGATGTGGTTATTCATTATTTATTTATTTATTAAATTTATATGGGTGCCTAATAGTATTAAATTCTCTATAAGACAAACTATGTATCAAATGAACCATGGTGAATGCAGCATTGCAGGCTTCTTCTGCCAACTGCCAGCAGTTTGATGCTGACTGGCTCAAGGTTGACTCAGATTTCCTTCCTTCTGAGGTCAGTAAAATGAGGACCCAGATTTTGGTGGGGTAATATTCTGGCTCTGTAAACTGCTTACAGAGTGCTATTACCAAGTACTAAATGCCTTCTCAGAACATAGATACTTTAGAACATTAGAAAAACAAGTTTTAACCAACTGTTACTCCATTTCCAAGCATATGATGATTTACTGCTTTATTTTTATATAAATGTGATAAGATCCTATAAATCAGGGATATTTGTAATTTCCTTTAGTCTCCTTGCCAAAATTCAGATAGTTTGTATGGCTTTTTCTCTCATATCATGAAATTTACTCAGGCTTCATTTCCTAGCTAAACAAAGTTTTAGTAATGCCCTGAGCTGTACTGGATTCACAAACTACCACCTCTGTGTTTTTAATGGATTCATTCTCACATCCCTCTAACTGTGGCACAAACATGTCCCAGTCTTTTAAAATGTCATGTCCTCGTGATATATCCTGTGTTTCATCTCAAGCAGATGTACTTCTTTTTTATTATAACTACAGAATGATTTTAGGATAGACTTGGGATGATAATATGAACTGTTATACAATAAATTAAGTAAATTATGGTTATCTTGTAAAACATGAATTAATAAAAGTATAGTCAAATGATTGATTAATAATGATACTATGGTATTTCCAGCTTTAAAATAAGGAAATGGGAGAAATGAGAAATGTACTTTCAGGCTTGCAATATTATGTTAATGTAAACTTACAATAAAATAAAATTAAATCATCTGGCCATGCTTCCTAAATAGTCTACCTTGCAAAACTGATATAAACTGTTTTTAAAAAATTGATTGATCTATATGCAACAGCAGGGTCTTCAAACTTGGCACCTTCAACGCTTCAGCTCCCAGAATTCTCCAGCTGGCTGAAGAAGTTCTGGTAGTTGAAGTTCACAAGTCTTAAGGTTCCCAAGTTTGGAGACTCCTGTTCTACAGGAACAGAATCATGACTTTCTTCTTATTCTTTGCAGCTTTATACAGTAGGAAGTTATGCTGGGAATGATTTTGGATACCTGAAGATTTCTTGGCTCCCAGGTTTAAAATATGGTTTTGTACATGCTATAGTAAGGTATCGTCTGCACTTGTGGGAAGCCCTAGGAGTAGTTTGTCTTGCTTTATCCCACATTCACCTCTGTGTGAGTTAACATGTCCAGGTCACAGCACAGAGAAGTGGGTGGAAAGATGTGGGGTGAAGAAGGGGAAAGTAACTGATAAAGAGCAAAATTTTGGGAAAGCAGATTGTTTAATGTGTATAAAAATGTGTTTAAGCATACAATTTACAGCCTTCCAAAAGTATGGCTTTGCTATAGCAACAGAATAAAACTTTATATACAAAATATGCATTTATAGTGGAGAGACCTGGTCCATATAATTGCTGAGAACTGCCCATGATTAACAGGATAACAGCAAGCACAACACATTGTTTCAATATTTGTTTCTTGAATATTAGATATTAATTCTGTTGAGATCCAAATCATATCTAATCTGGACCATGATAAATGTCTATTTGAATAAAAAGTATATTGTTTAGCTTTAACATTTTTTTCTCTCCAAATATCTTTTAAAGTTAATTCATCTGTTATTTAAAAAAAAATGATTTAGGGAGAGTCTTTCTATTTTGCTTTGTTGTTGTTGCTATATAGTCCAATTTATTGTCCACAATTCCATTAAACTCTCCCATCATAATTATATTAACATAGTCCAGTCCAATTATTTTCATGTGTAGAAAAACTCTTCTTGTTTATCATTCGGAGCATAAATTGCAATCAAGAGTATTTTTATATTATTGTCCATTATTTCCACCATTAATACACTTCCATCTTCATCCGTGTAGATCAGTTTTGCTGGGATAATCTCTTTAATGTATAGAACCACTCCTGTTTTCTGACATTGAGTCCCTAATTTTGGCTGTATTAACAATTGTTCATGTTGTTTTTTAATATGAACTTCTTGTAGACAAATTATATCAAATTTTAATTTCTCCAATTTATGAAAGGTTTTCCTTCTTTTAACAGCTGAATTGAGTCCATTTATATTCATTGTAATCAGTTTTTTTTCTTCCATGATTATGCTTTATATTTAGGTCTAACAGCTCTCGTGGATCTCACTTCACGCTGTTCTTTACTATCCACCTGTCCACCTACTGCACCTTTCTCTTTTTCAGTCTCCAGTTGTTCCTCTTGAAACTCAATTAATGAGACCTCTTTCTCTGCCTCCTCTTCTCTCCTTCCAAAAAATTCTGCATGGAAAAGTTCTGCTTTCTCAATTGAATCAATTCTATGTCTCTGCTCTTGCCATGTAAACATTAATCCTTCTGGAGTCAGCCATCTATAATTCACTTCATTTTCCAATAGCATTTTGGTCAGAAATCGATATTCTCTTCTCATCTCTCTCACTCTTCTGGGTATTTGTTTTAAAACCACAATCTCTTTGCCTTTGTATTTCAATGTCTTCTCTCTTACCACTTGTAGTATTTGTGTTTTAATGGATTTTTTGGTAAATCTAATATGGACTTCCCTTGGTAATTTATTTCTCATCGCATATCTTGTATAAACTCGATATACCTCATCTACTCCATCCATCATCTTTTCCTCTGTAATTTCCAAAGCATCTGCCAAAATTTCTATCATTACTGCAGCCAAATTTTGTCCTTTTTCTTCTTCTATATTTTGAAATCCGAGATAAAATTCTAAGCTTTCCATCTCCCACCTCAACATCCCATTTTTATCTTGTTCAACCACTGTTAATCTATTGTCAATATTTCCAATCTTCTCCTCTCTTTGTTTACCTTCTTCCTCAATTTTTTGGAATCTCTCCTCATACATCACCATCATTTGTTTAATATTTCCACTTTTTCATCAGTCTTCTCTATTCTTTGTTCAATAGTGTCTGTTTTTATCTTGAGATCTTGAATTCCATGCATAATCATCTGTAAAGTCACTTTTTCTTGTTCTTTATCTTGCTTCAACATTGTCTGAATTAAACGTTGTCCTCCAGCTGGTGGGGAGGCAGAGGTAGAAGTAGAAACACCAGATGAAATTGGTTTCCTGCTCATTTTAATGCTTCAAAATCTTCAAATTCTTTTTAGTTTTTAATCCAACTGGTAGAATAGCCAATTATAATCCAAAATGGAAAAATCCAATAGTAAAAAGCCCAAAACCAAAGAAGAAAAAGGAGAAAAAAAAGAAGAAAAATCTTCAGGTTCTTCTAGACCCTAATCAATTACGAAGTAGTCTACCATAAAAAATGAAAAATAGAAAGAAAAAAAAACACCCAAAAATAATAATATTGATTAAGAAGAAAAAGAACAAAAATAAAGAAAAAAAGAAGAAATTCCTTCAGGTTCTTCACACCTTAATCCAATTGGGAAGTCTCAATCATCAAAAAGAGAAAACAGAGTGGTCCAAAAACATGGATAGAAAAAACAAAAGGATCCCAGTAAAGATAAGGAGAAAAAAAGAAAAATAAAGAAAAAGCTCTGAGGCTTTCCCTTTGAAATAAAAAGCAAAAATAAGAATATTACTTGAATTAAAATTTACAAAAAGGCTGGTGAGTAGGAGTATCACAAGTAAAAGAAAAAAAAATAAGAAAGCACACTGCACTTTATTTAGTTGTCCAAGGTTCTTATTATGACTCTCTCCTCCACTAGCTTCAAAGCCAAGCCTCAAGTGTTAAAATATTGATAAGAGTCCAGGAGAACACCTATAATAATATTTTGCTGTGCTCTCCCTCTATCTTATCACATTGAAATGTCCTTGAGAAGGAGTCTTCTTACAGTTCTCTCCAATTCAAATAAAATATTTTCAAGCCTCTAGTTGGCAGTGTTACAAAGTTTCTTAATATTCTTTCCCCTCCCAGCCAGAAAAAAAAAATTATAAAAAGAAAAAATAGCCAAAGGGAGCCTCTATCCTAAAAGAAAATTAAAAAATCAAAAGGAGCATAAAAATATATGTAAGAGAAAATTCAGTCCGGTTTCCTACAAAGTAACACTAAAGTCCCAAGAAAAAAAAGTAAGAAAAAGAAAAAAAAATCCAAGCCTCAATTTGACATCACTTTAAAAAACGCCGCTCATACAGTTTTTGTCAAAAAAAAAAAATCTCACAGGTTTCTTCTCTATTCAGGATGCCCTTTCAAATCTCAGCGAATTTACAACAAAAAAGAAGTTTCTCACCCAGCCGACACACTTTTACTTCCAGCCACTTCCTTTCCGGAGCTGTCCAGACTTCAGCAGCTATGGAGGCTGCCTCTCCGCCTCCAGCAAAAGGACTTCTCCCAGATCAAACCAGGGGTTTTGCGATATCCCTGGGATCCTGGGACTATGTCCTTCACGATCATCATCTCTACAGGATGGTTTAGGTCCGTTAGGACTGACCAGGGGCAAAAATATCGGCTGCGATCTCAGAGCCCCGAGATCGCAGCTGTGTTGACGAAATGAAGCTCCGCCTTCTCCCTAAGCACAAACACATTTTTGATGAAACAGGCATTTGTGTATGTGTGTGTTTGAGTCAGGCATTAGGAGTTTCAAAGAATGTCCTTCCTATATACCTGAAACTTGTCACAGGCTACTTATGGACAAAGATTTGGCTCTCTTTCAAAATATTGCTAGTCATGCTCAGAAATAGCCTAATTGGCAGAGCATAAAGGTGGATATCTCCATCCCTGTGACATGTCATCTGGCCAAGTTGAATTTATATAATAAATAGTATGTATAATAATATGAATAGTACAATAAATATATAATAATATGTCCACCCAACTCACACATAGTAACTCATTAGCTGAACGCTCCATGTCAGGGACTCACTCAATCTCACCAGACCACCTGGTAAGGAGAATTAGTCCAGATGATGCTCAGCAAAAGGTAAAGATAAAGTTAGGGAAATTCATTTATCATTTTCTTTAACTCATTCTATGCTAGACCTTGAAGACTTGGTTTTGGTCATGACAACAGCACAATTTATGCAAGCATCTTTTTCTGCTGACTCAGCAATTAGAACAGGGGTGGTCAAAATTGATTTCATTAAGGGCCGCATCAAGGTTGTGTTTGACCTCAGGATGCCAGGTGGGTGTGGCCAGCTCAATATCCCTCTTGTTGGGGGTGCCTGTGCTGGTCCAAGTACTCTTGCCATCGGAAATGAGCTCCCGGCCTCTGTTTTCAGCTGTGACGGCCTCCTGCAACCCTTTGCCACGGTCCTCCTGAACTCCATTTTTCCTGGCAGAGGCACTGCAGGCTGGTCCTTCTCTGCTTGCAGGGTGGCCCCATGAGCCAGATCTAAGCATCTTTTGGACCAGATCTGGCACCGGGCCTTGAGTTTGACACCCCTGAATTAGAGGATATAACTTTTCATTTGCTTTAGGCATCTGATTACATTTGAAAAGGTATTATAACCATAGCCTTTAGTGATGTCAATAAGGAAGGCAAATCAGTCAGGAAAAAGGGCAGTTAGAATGCCAGTTTATGAAAGGAACATCTTAGGTCCCGACCTTTTCCTCATTCTTTGATCAGTCATCATCTTTTCCTTTTTCTTTTATGATACATACTTTCTGAGTGATACCTTGAAAAAGAAGTATCATGTCACTTGATATTCTCTACCATACAAACTTAAGCAAAACTGTGTTTTTGTTTTTTTTTTAACCAAAAGAAAGTCAGGACAGAATTTAGGCCTTTTCAAAGCCTGGAAACACTTGCAATGAAGGATAGAATCCCCTTGCATGAGTTTCTGAAAACTTGTCCCAAAAAGGAAGTCATTTGGAGATTCAATTTGACCATATAGTGGAACTAAAATGACAAACTTGCCCCGGTTTGTCTCATGAGATGAGACAAGCAAGTTTGGTTAGGTTTCCCCCTCTCTTTCCCCTCCTGTCTCTCCCACTAATGCTTTCCTCTTCAGGAAGCGAACTTTAATATAAGTCAGATATTTGGGATCATAAGTCCTAGAATATCTCATTATTGCTTTATGAGAATTATAGCTCAAAGCATCTCCTAAATAAAAATCACTTCCATGAAGAAACGCATTAACATTTCAATCACCCCATGTCCTCATTTTCCACAAGAGTGTGTGTGTGTGTGTGGGGGGGGGAACGACAACTCTGTTTTCTTATTTAAATTAGATAAGTCAATTTATCAGCCTCGGGTTTATCATTAAAGTTTGTTAGTTCAATATCAGTGTGGCTCCTGCCTTCTTTCTCCCTGCTTCATTGAACATGAATTCTCTTCTATAGCATAAGCCAGATGGAATGTAAGAGCTAATGATAGTTCTGCATATTAGGAAAGGCAAAAAGGTAGATTAAAGTACATCCGTTCATTCTTTTCAGCATAACAAATTATTCTGTGCAGGGATCCATAACAGAGGCACTTGTTAAATGTTGATGTGATTGTTGCCAGTGCTTTGCCTTTTGCTAAGAAATTTTCTGTTTTTATTTCACATCCCTTGGAACTGATGTGGATGATTGTGAATGGCATCTTACAGAAATAAATGTTTCTGTCTTTGTTGCTTTTTGATTAAAGGAGATAGGTTCTTTTGTTTAAAAGCAGAGTTTTAGGAATTGTTTTCAAGTTGATGTGACCTGTGATTTGATTCATTTTTTTAAATGTTTGTTTTTGCTAGTCACAGTGTAAACTTTTTAAGAGAAACAGGACATGTTTTTTTGAATTAATAAATAAAAGTCAACATTCAAATATTAGCATTTTATTTACTGCATATTGATTCAAACAAGCTAACTTAGCACTGATTTACACATGCAGCGTTGGAATACTAAGGCTGCAATCTTAGAAAAATATACCTGGAGTGTATCCTGCTTGATTGATTCTTATTTAGTTTTGTTTGTGGCAAGCACACCAAACAGAATATAGTAGGATAGCTCAAGCACCAAATATTTTCTTCCACTGTTGCATCTCCTTGCTTGAGGTAGAGTGGAAGAATTTTTGGCGTGCACAGATCTATGATAGCAATAGCCAATGTAGTTTGTGTCTTTCAGCTTATCTGTAGCTAATCCCTTGGATTTTCTCCCTAGCTATGAATCTGAACAATAGTGGCTTTTGGTCCTGAGCTCATCTTATCACTTCTGTTATAGATTTCTATTTTTAAGTTTGATGATACTTCCTGCCTCCCCCCCCCCTTGTTCCAGAATCAGATATGGTCTGAAAATATGAGAGTGGAAAGGAAGAACGGATATCAAAGAGTAACTTGACTCAAAAAGCAAGGACTTTTTGAAGATCCTTTCTTTTGTTGTATTTATATCTTGTATTTTTAACTGAATGTTCCTGACTGCACTAAGAAATAAGTGGCTATAGCAAATAAATAAGGCTATGCATAATAAACAAAAGCAATGAATGAAAGCTTTTGAGCATCTGAACAAATAAACTTGATTAAGAGCCTGTTGGGGAAACTCCATATGTCAATATAATATTGGTTTAGATTTTAGGTGGAAAAGGCTTTTTTGTCTCAAGGACAAATGCATTGCAAGAGTAAGCTCTTTACCCTAAAAAAAAACCTTGCATTATTAAGAGTGTGTGTGTGTGGGGGGGGGTACAAAATAATGCAACTACCAATCCTATTTCAAGGCTTAGTTTTTTCCATAGAAAGTCTTTTGAGACATGTTTACACAACAAATTTCTGCATACTGATAAAATTAAAAAAATCTATTTAATTAGCTTGATTAAAGCCTATGGTGATGGCACTGTGATCTCTTCTATCTACTGAACTCCTCTCTGTAACTGTTCATGGCTATAATTTCAAGGACATCACTACTGTTTGGTGTATTCTATGGTGAAACTATACAAAAAGTCACTGGAAGTGACTGGATAGTAGAACAGAGACATCTTGCCCTGGTTTCATAATGGTTGCTTGTATCATGATAAGGCATTAAGACTCTATATCATATATCAATAACCTGCAGCCTAAGACCACATACTTCACTCTGGTTTACAATCTACAATTGAGATCAAGTGAGGTACTAATACCACTCTATAAAGCCTTAGTAAGACCACACCTAGAGTACTGCATCCAGTTTTGGTCACCACATTATAAAAAAGATGTTGAGACTCTAGAAAAAGTACAGAGAAGAGCAACCAGGATGATTAGGGGACTGGGGACTAAAACATATGAAGAACGGTTACAGGAACTGGGCTTGGCTAATCTAATGAAGAGAAGGACCAGAGGAGACAGGACAGAGTCTTCCAATATTTGAGGGGCTGCCACAGAGAGGAGGAAGGGGTCAAGCTATTTTCTAAAGCACCTGTAGGCTAGAGAAGGAATAATGGCTGAAAACTGAAAAAGGAGAGATTTAACTTGGAAATAAGGAGAAACTTTCTGACAGTGAGAACAATCAACCAATGGAACAGCTTGCCCTCGGAAGTTGTGGGAGTGCCATCACTTGAGACCTTCAAGAAGAGATTGGATTCCCATCTGTCAGAAATGGTGTATTGTCTCCTGTTTGGGTGGGAGGTTGGATTAGATGATCTACAAGGTCCCTTCCAACTCTGGTTATCTGTTATCTGGTGACCTCCCTGTGGCCATGGAATCTTTTTTAACTTCTCCCTTCCCTGTATTTCTAGAATACTTCTCTGTACAGATGTACTACTTCCCCATTAGTAAGAGTAACATCTAGAAACCAACCATTCAGTGGGACTGTTGAAGGGGAATTAATGCTTCCTTCCCAAACCAGAGAATTCTCTCTTTTCTTACATATACATGATTGATGATTTGTTTTTGTGTATAGGAGAGGCAACAAGACAAGATGGAAATGTTTATATATGTGAGACATACTGAATATGATTGTGCATATGTGCATTTTTGAGTCCATCTATCAATTTTACTAATCTGTGCAGCCACAGAATAGTCATGAGACAATCAATGTAACACACAACTAAAATGATTTTCTATTACTACTAGTCTGCCATATATTAGGAATACTTGTTTTTGTCGTAATAGTAATAACAATACTAATAGTGGCAGCAACACTACTTAAATCCATTCAAGAAGGCAAAGTGTGATTTCTGTAATTTGGCCAATATTCTATACCCACTAGAAAAATACCCACTATTATTCCTGTACATAGATTAATACCATTTTACACACAAACACACAAATTCAACAATAAAAAAGTTTGAAATTTAAAATTGTTTTGACTCTGGTTGTTTAGGCAGATGTAGGCACCAATAAAGATTTTATTGCATCACTAAAGCATGTCAGATTGCCCTCCAGGGGTGTTAGCAATCCTTCACACTATCTTTCTGCACAAAACAACCACCCACAGTCAATGTAACCCAGTCCCACCAACCAGATTTACCAAAACCAAGCCCCCAGATAGGAAGAAAGTTTAAGTCCACAAACAGGTGCAGAGTTAGCACAATAAGTCCGTAAGCAGAGATGGTATTCAGCGGGTTCTGACTAGTTCTGGAGAACCGGTAGTAGAAATTTTTAGTAGTTCAGAGAACTGGCAAATCACACCTCTGACTGGAGATTTTACAGTATCCTTTTCCTACCACGCCCACCAAGCCATGCCCACAGAATTGATAGTAAAATTCCCAACACTGTCCGTAAACCATAATCTAGAATCATAATCTGAAAATCAGAGTAGGCAAATCCAAAGGCTAAAACATGAGTCAAAGTCTATGACTCAGGTTTACAAAATTCAGAGGAGTGTGTGTCGAAAAAAACAATTATTCCTGACAAGCAAACCTTTCCCAGCATCCCCAAGCCATGTTTTCCTTGTGAAGACAGGTGGGGCAGCCTCCTTGCAAGCAGCCTCTAAGACCACATGTGAGCTTCTGTCTGCTCTACTCTCCATGCCTATGGATCAGGTGTGGGATGCAACTATTCCTTGTTAGATGGATCTGTTGTCTGTCATCACTGCTGCCCTTCTGTGGCCAATCCTCCCCTGCATTTGTGAAGGCAGGCTCTCACTGTCTGGTAGAGTAGTTCCTCCAATGCCAGAGGGACCTGGGACAACATCGTCCTCAGTCCCTGGACTCCCTCAACATTCCAGGGGAGACATGCCATCTCCTTTGGATGGTCCCAGTTCGGACTCACCTGCTTCCTCTGAACCAAGATCCAATAGGGCCATGACAGAAATACTCTGAAATGAAGAATTGGATTAATCAAATATGGACACTAGTTATTAGTTATATTCATAAAAGTTTTCCTGATTGATTGCCCCATCAGCACAAATGGATAAATATATTAAATGAAGGTTATTTTTCTGAACTTGGATTAACAAGGCTGCACTCTCAAAATTCTCTTTCCTGTTCTTACATTTTTCTTTCCTTTACTCCTTTGCTTTTTTCCTACAGTTCTCTGCACAAATTACTGTAATTCCAAGTTTCAATTCTTACCATTTTATTTTTTTAGATATAATCACAGTTTCTACATATTTTTTTTTAATTTTGCAAATAAAAGATGATAATTTAGACCAAACTATTTATAATTTAGCAACTATTTACAATCTGCTTTTTAAAAAGCCATCCTCCTCTAGTAATGTTACAATTCCTGAAATATTCACATGTAAGTTCACATTAAACTTAGTCTGTTGGGTGACCTGGCACAATGGCCTATTCTAATTCATGCTGGTGTAATTATTCACAGATTAATTTAGGAAAAGATTAAAATAGATCTATGGGAGAGAAAAATATCCTGCAGCAGAAGGAAAAGAACAGATAATTCAGCACAATTGCTTTTGTCTCCTCCTATCAGGGCCAAAATTTATTTTAGCAATATCCTCTTTTCTTACTAGTATGATTGGCATTAAGTCTTTTTATTCTTCTTAATGTCCAGATGTTTTATCGATAAATCCATAATCGTAATATCATATATTATTGATAGAAATGTGATGCAAGACTATCATTGGGAAATTGGAAAAGCATCATTGCAAAATTTGTTTCCCATTATTCATGATTTTTCTATTATTATATTATTTATTATCCATGAAGCTGAATGGAGTAGTTACATAGTGAGAAGGGCAACAAATAAATTTAATAACAATAGCCTCTACTTACCAAGGCAAATATGTGGCTGTGTAATGTTGCAAGTACATCAGATGGTTGAACAAGAAAATAGATTATTAGAAGAATATTTGATGGATAGTGAAGAAGATGCACTGAAACTAGTATACTAGGAAAGCCTACTGTGTATTGAAGAGAGAAAAATGGCCTACAAGATGAACTACAAAATTGACTACATGAGGGACAGAAAAGAGACATGGGAAAACAAAGCATTACATGGTTAGTACATTTTAAAAAGTAGCAGGGAAAACAGATAAGGAAAACAGACAATGGTTAAGAACAGGAAAGTTGAGAAAAGAGACAGAAGGGCTAATTCTGGAGGCACAAGAACAAATGCATACAAAGCCAAAATTGAGAAGACAGCAACAGATAGCAAGCACTGCCTCTGCAAAGAAGCTGGAAGAAACAGTAAATCACGCAGTTGACTGCTGCAAGAAGATTGCACAGACTGACTACAAACAACAGTATGACAAAGTAGCAACAATGGTGCATTGGAGAATCTGCAAGAAATATTATTTTCCTGCAAGCAAGAACTGGTGGGACCACAGAATAGAGAAAATCGTAGAAAATGAAGAAGCCAAAGTGCTCTGGGACTTTAGAATTCAAACAATTAGGCATCTGTTGGATAACTTTGCAGACTTAACAATTGTCAATAAGAAAGACAAAAAAAGCCTGGTTGGTGAACATGGTAATACCTGGAGACAACAGAATATGAAAAAGAAACTGGATAACAAAATACAAAGAGCTGCAAATAGATGTAGCAAAAGAAAACAAAGGTAGTGGCAATAGTAATAGGTCCCTTGGGTGCAATCCTGAAACAACTGGAGCACCAGCTGAACACCATCAACATTGACAAATTCACCAGCAGTTAGTTGCAAAAGGCAGCGTTACTTGGAACATTGCTTACATCCAGCAGTGATGTCTGTAACACTATTGAATATCCACACCTGCCTATCCCAGGTACTTGACAAGGATTCGATAGGTGGACAAAAATACCAAATCCAGTCTGAACATCTGACTAACTGTGCAATAAACCATAATGATGCTCCCTTCTCTGAAATGCATAGAATCAGCACGCAAAGGAAAAAGGAGAAAGGGAGGAGGATAAAAAATAGAAGACACGCTATATTATGGTACTAGCTGACCCAATGCAGAATATGACCCATGTTCAGTTAAAGGTAAACATGAAGCTTTAACAAATGTAGACTTACTACTCGCTCAAATTTTAAGTGGTCAGACTAGAGCTCATGGGATACAATGTTGAGGAGGAATGTTGTACTACTGCTCTGTAAATTTTGATGCATTACATTTCCCAGCATCCCTCACCATTGCCAATGCTGATGCAGACTGTGGAGAGTTACAGTTCAGCATCATTGGGAAGCTACTAAATTATGCACCCACGGCCATCAATTGATAATTGATGGTGCTGGTGACTACAGGAGCCTGAATTCAGCACCTGGGTTCGATGTTTAGTCCAAGCACCGGTGTTCTGAAATTGAATGTCTAAATACTTAAAATGGAAAACCTGCTTAACAGCATTGCCATTGATAGCCCAGTTATATAATTTCTGGGCTCTAGAGAACACAATACTTTGGATTTGTCAAAATTAACAGACAAGTGATTCTCAGCACAGTAGGATCCGAATGCAGAAAGTAATCTTTTCAGACCTGGACTTGACAATGTAAGGAGGGCAGCATTGTCAGTATAAAGGAGAAGTGGGATCTTCATAGTTGACAACTTTGGGGCGTGGGACTCAATACGTCCAATGTAAAAGGCCAAGTCAGATAAGAATAAATTAAACAAAAGAGGAGCCAGAACACAGCCCTGCCTTACTCCGTTCTTAATCGGGATAGGATTTGAAAGTTCTCCCTGCAGACCACATCTGACTTGACTAGAGTTCTGGGAGGAGGATAAAAAAATAGAAGACACGCTGTATTATGTTACTAGCTGACCCAGTGCAGAATATGACCCATGTTCAGTTAAAGATAAACATGAACCTATAACAAATGTAGACTTACTACTCGCTCATACTTTAAGTGGTCAGACTAGAGCTCATGAGATACAATGTTGAGGAGGAATGTTGTACTACTGCTCTGTAGATTTTGATGCATTACATTTCCTAGCATCCCTCACCATTGCCAATGCTGATGGCGACTGTGGAGAGTTACAGTTCAGCAGCATTGGGAAGCTACTAAATTATGCACCCATGGCCATCAATTGATAATTGATGGTGCTTATATATTAAACATATTTTGAGTTAGAATACTCAAAATGAGTAAATGAATACATAAACATTCTTATGAGTAATACTGCTTTGCTGCCTGCAGCCATGTTATTCTTCTGTTTTTGTTAATATCTCTATTATTAAGATTTTGGAATAGCATGGATTACCATTCTTTGTTTTTTTTCATTTTGTGTTTTAGCATGTAAGACTATTTCATCATCAGCTGTATATTTGTAATAGAGAGCAAGAAGAAATATATCTTTTTTTGTTTTTTCCGGTTTTTGCGTGGCTTCGGGGCAGCAGGAATTTGCGACCGCTCGCAATTCCTGCTGTGCTAGCTGCCGAGGTACCCCCGATCCAAATGGGTCAGGGGGATATGGCTGCCCTGTAGGGACAGCCGAAGAGAGAGGGGAGCTGGACAGGGGGTTGGGGGTGTCGCAGACTCCCTCCTCATCTTGAAAAACCCCTTTTTCC
The DNA here is from genome assembly GCA_033807585.1 of Hydrophis major. Classification (NCBI taxonomy): domain Eukaryota; kingdom Metazoa; phylum Chordata; class Lepidosauria; order Squamata; family Elapidae; genus Hydrophis; species Hydrophis major. The sequence goes on from CM066331.1 coordinate 133,642,109, forward strand.
CAAGGCGGTGGAGCGGTGGTCAGCAATGGCCGCCACGAAGAAGTCTGCAACCGGGTAAGATCATGCTGGAGGAAGCAAGAAAAGTGAAAGTGCTGGCTGAGCTGGGTCAATCAACATCCTTTAAATTCGCTGGAACTGAGCTGTCTGAATTGCTGGAGGATACATTGTATCCCTAAGAAGATCGAAAGCGGCGGAGAAACTGTTAAAGGGAACTTTTTTTTTTCTTCACTCTCTCACCCCATGAAAAAAGCAGAAGAAGATTTGAAATTTGTTTGGGCACTGAAGGTGAAATATTCTGAAAGTTGTTTGGACATTGGACTTAAAAATTTAAGAAATTGGAAAACCTTTATTAGAGGTATGGATTTTTGATTATTTAAAAATTGATGTTGCAAGTGAGAAGGGAGCAGAAAAATATTGGAGCAGAAGTGGAAAAAGGAGGAGATTGCCAAGAATACTAAAAAAAGAAATATGGTAATTGGACCTCTTTGATTAAACAGTAACCCCAGAAAGAGAAATAGAAGAAGGAAGAAAAGTATTAACTTTTGGAACTTTCTTTTTGAATTACTTTTGACTAAAAGTACTTGGATGGTTGTTTTGGGGAAAGTTTTTCTTTTCAGGATGGCATCGCTTGTGGATGAACTAAAGATTGAATATCAAAAATATAAAAAGGAAGAACAAGATGGAAAAGATACTTTGGGCACTTCATTTCAATTTTTAGAAATGGCGTTATGTACTTATGAAAAGTTGATTATGCAGCAGAATGACTGGGACAAAGAAGAAGAGGAAGAAGAAGCCATCTTTGATGAACAATGGGTTTTTTCCGGGGAGGAGGAGAAAGAGGATAAGAAAAAGGGGATTTTAAGGTTTGAAAAAACAACCAAAAAAAAAGAAAAATGAGAGGAAAGGTGGATGCAAGGTTAGAAAACAACAGAAAGGGGGAAAGCAGAAGAAGAAAAGGGAGGAGGAGAGACAAAGGGGTAAAAAGGGAAAGGAGAAGAATAAGCAAGAGAGAAAGGGGAGGAGGAGAAGCCTCAATGGTGGGAAGCAAGATCTAAAGAAAAAAAGCTTATTTAGAGACAATGGGTGAATCTAATTAAGGATAAAAGGGGGATTCTGGAAGGTATATAAGATTGTGTTTTTATATGTGTATTTAGAGTATAAAATTTATTGTGTAAATTTAGAATTTATTAAACAGAATCCCAAGATAAATTAAGTGTTATATGAAGTACTTTTAAGTTAGGGTAAAGGCATCACTCCAAATAGTGTATAGGAGAAGTATAGTAAAAGAAAAAAGATGAATGGATGGTTGGAAATAGAACAGACAAAGAATGTTATTGAAAATGGTTATAAGCTGTTATGCTTTGATTGTTTGTGCACTGTTTTTGTAAAATTAATAAAATTGGTTTATAAAAAAAAAAGAAAAGAAAATGATAACAAGATATGGAAGGATATATAAAATGAATATGATGTTTGAATTTGTGTCTGTGTGAAGAGTTTTAACCCGGGATCAGGCAGCCTTCAGAAAAGATGTTTTAGTTTATGTTTTGTGTATTGTGTTTGTAAAATTAATAAAATTTGTTTTTTTTAAAAAAAGAAGAAATATATCTTTTTTCAAAGTTCATCTGTAGAAAAACATTACAGAAATGTTGGCTTTTAAACAGCACTGGTTTCTGCAGAACAGGTTGCTTCTGCATAACCATGCATACTGTCTATTCAGGAGTTACATGTTATGTTTCTATTAATAAAAAATATAAGCAAAAAAATAATAATCACACAATCAATAATACTATCAAGAAAACAGAAGCAGACAAAGTAATAACCGAATAAAACTAGAAACAGACAAGGTAATAACCAAAAGCCAACATGGGTTTGTCATGTTATTACTGACCTACCCAGGAACCAGGAAACTACAGACATTTCAGCTAGATATGAATACCTGGGAAGATTCTGAAAAAGATCATCAAGCAACGAATCTGCAAACACCTAGATGCAAACAAGGTCATAAACAGAAGCCAACATGGGTTCGTGAAAAATAGATCATGCCATGGACTTCAGTAAGGCATTTGATAAAGTAGTCCACAACCTATTGCTTGATAAGATAGAAACATGTGGGTTACATAGCATCACTACCAGATAGATTCATAACTGACTGGCCTCAACATATAGTCCTCAATGGAATTGTATCTACATGGGTGCAATGGATGGAAAATAATCAAGGAGACAAGTAACATAGAACTAAGGAGAAATTTCCTGACAGTTAGAACAATTAATCAGTGGAACAACTTGCCTCCAGAAGTTGGGAATGCTCCAACTCTGGAAGTTTTGTCTGAAGTGGTGTAGGGTTTCCTGCTTAAGCAGAGGGTTGGACTAGAAGACCTCCAAGGTCCCTTCCAACTCTGTTATTCTATGATTCAAACAGAAAATATATGAAAAATAATAAGATTACAACTTTTGTTTTTATAACAGATTGTGGGCACATTAAGAAGCTGGAGTGTATACTTTAAATGAAGATACTATTGAATTTAGAATTCAGAACTATTTATACCTTTGATAGATATTGATGTAATCAGTGGCATTCACAGCAAACACAATGATGCTAGAGTGATGCTACATGTATAGTGATGTCATCATGAAAATTTGTATTGGCACCCCACCATCTAACTGGCAACATAAATTTCATTATTCTCCTTTACCTTCTTTCATAAATGACTTTGGATATGTTTAAAATGTACATGCAAGGCAGAAAATGCAGAATGGTCACTATCAATACATTCAGTAGATTTTCCTGAATGGTCACTATCAATATATTCAGTAGATTTTATACTACTAAAATCTTTGTATCTGTTTGTTCATATTTGGAAACTAGAAGAGCATGTGCGCCAGCCACCTGGTCTTCCGGTTTCTGGCATGCATGTGCACGTGAAGACCGCCATGTGCATGCCAGAAACCAGAAGCTCAACTTCCCAGTGCATGCATCCAGGCTGGGGAGCTGCTCTTCTGCTTTCCAATGCTCCCATGTGCATGAAAATCAACTGGCTGGTGCACATGTGTGCACCGGAACTCGGAAGAGCAATGGGCAACAGCTGGCATGCCCGGAGAGATGGCTCTGAGTGCCATTTCTGGCACATGTGCCATAGGTTCACCATAAAGGGTGTAGAGTAATCACACCTATCTTCCAATGGGCTAACTAATAGAATGCTTGGACCAATGACATCCATGAGAATGATATTTGAGAAAGTTGAGAGTGCTTCAGTGCCACTCCGCTTTCCAAATACACTTCCCAGAAACCCACAGGTTGCATAGTGCAAGAGAAGATGAGTATGTCTCTTTCTTCCTTCTCACCTTCCTCTTGCCCTTGTGTCAAATCAGCTAGCAGCAATGCCTGTTGGAGGAAAAGCCATTAGCTGTGTAGACAATTATCATTCATCCCTCTTCTAGAAGAATGAAATATTTTGGGAAATATTAAAAAGGGCAGAACATTATACTTCTATAAAGGAGAAACATGTTTTTCCAGACAGAAAGCACTCCCACCCTTTCTTAATAGTTCTCAGCAGATGTCAGCACATAAGAGATAAAAAGATTGCTCTCTCGATTCATAAGCAAACACTCTCAACCAAGATCCAACAAAAGTAGGATTAACCCTCAGCCACAATAGGAATTCCTAAAGCCCCTTCATTGCATCATCTCAGTTGTACCACCCCCAGCAGTTCAAACTTCAACCAAACTTAGCTCAGAGAAACTCCTCGGATTTGCACATGGCCCCATGGAAGTCTGACAACAGCCAATATAATGCACATTCTTGCACAGGAACAGAAAGTTTAAGTGCAAAGCCCAAGAGGAGGTATAAATATGCCCCCACTCTCAACTCCATGTGGACAGCTACCAAGAATCACAGGTGCTTCATGGTTCTGCTTCATCAATAAATGGACCCTCTTTCCAATCAGCCACCAGCCTCCATGTTGTCTCCAGAGTTTTTCTCCTGGCTTGAAACTGGACCTGGATATTTCTTCCAATAGTTGCTTTGGAAATGTGCCCAAAATTTGTAATCTCTTAATGGTGACTGCTGCTTTCTCTTAACTACTCGTACCCTTATTCTACGTTTGGAAGACCTGATGTTTCTTTTCTTCTTTTCTTTTGACAACTTAGAACCTTTTATTTTTCCTTTTGTTGCTTGGAAATTTAGACAGTAGTGGTGTGAGGCACCTTATAGGCTAGATTAGGTTCATAAACTGTTATAACAGTCATAAGAAGAAGCTTGAGTTTAGATCAGTACTTGAGAACAAATCTGAGAGATGAACTTCAAATGAGATACGTCAGCAGATAGGTTAGCTCCTTTGTTTCCTGTGCCTTTGGTTTAAGAAAAGAAGCATTTAATTTTTAATGTATTAGGAGACATAGCATGAAGCAAAGCCAAGAAATTTCCTTTGTGTGCTTAATTGTATACATTTCATATATATATATGGATCTTTGGTTATTCGGGTTTTCTCCCGCGTAAGATTGGAAGTATCTAGGCAACGTTTCGATGAAGTCTCATTCATCATCTTCAGGCTTGGTCTTCAGCTCTGTGCTACTCAGAGTGATGTGAGCTTGCAGCTGCTTCTTCCTTTTAACTGCTAGTGGGGGTGTGACTTGATTGGGTGGGGGCTTGGCTGCAAGCTCACATCACTCTGAGAAGCACAGAGCTGAAGACCAAGCCTGAAGATGATGAATGAGACTTCATCGAAACGTTGCCTAGATACTTCCAATCTTACATATATATATATATATATATATATATATATATATATATATATATATATATATATATATATATATATATTCGATGAAGTCTCATTCATCATCTTCAGGCTTGGTCTTCAGCTCTGTGCTTCTCAGAGTGATGTGAGCTTGCAGCTGCTTCTTCCTTTTAACTGCTCCTGGGGGTGTGACTTGATTGGCTGGGGGCTTGGCTGTGTTCTGATTGGATGGGGGGGTGTTCTCATTGGTTGGGGGTTTGGCTGTGTTCTGATTGGTTGGGGGGTTGGCTGTGTTCTGATTGGCTGGAGGCGTGTTCTGTTCAGGTGGGGGCTTGATTGTGCTCAGGTTAGTCTTAGTTGCTGGAAGGTTTGAGCTGGTGAGCTGTGATCTTGCTGTTTGGCTTCGAGTTCGTGGTCGTGCTGCATCTTCATGGTGGGGGTCAGTTCGCTTCATGTATGGCTCAGAGGGGTTTGAGGTGGGTAGTGATGCAGCTGCAGTGCAGCTTCTGGTCCGTGGTTGTGTTTCATCTTCTGTGTGGGTGTGAGTCTGCTTTCTACGTGGAAGTGTGGTGGTGGCATCTTGTGTGGCTATCAGGGGTGTGGGTCTGGTGTCACTCTTCATGTTAGGTACGCGTCTGTTCATGAGGGCGGGTTTCCAAATGGCTGGTAGGCGGGAGGCATCATCTCGTTTATTCATGCTGTGTGGGCGTTTTTCTATCTCTATGGCTTCTCTGATGATTCTGCTGCTGAAGTGTTCGGTTTTGGCGATAGTTCTGGTATTTTTAAAGTCAATCTCATGTCCTGTGGCTTTGAGGTGTTGGACCAGGGAAGAGGTCGGTTCTTCCTTTTTGATTGAGTTCTTATGTTCTTCAATGCGTGCACCTATTCTTCTGTTAGTCTGTCCAATGTATGTGGTGGGGCAGGCAGTGCAAGGGATTTCGTATACTCCTTGATTTTCTAACTCGATTCTGTCCTTAGGGTTTCTTAGGATGGTGGATATCTTTCTGTTTGTGCAGAATGCTGTCTTAATGTTGTGTTTTTGGAGGATCTTGCTGATTTTGTCCGTAGTGCCTTTTATATATGGGAGGAGGGCTTTGCCATTCTCTTGTTCTTTGTCTTGGATTTTGGCTGGGGTTTCTTTTTGGATTAGGTGGGTGATCTTCTTTCTTTGGAATCCATTGGCTGTCAGCACGCCGGTGAGAGTGTGTAGTTCGGTCTCTAGGTGTTGTTCATCGGCTAAGCATTTTGTTCTGGAGATGAGTGTCTCAGCTACGGAATTGATCTGTGCTGGGTGGTGGTGTGAGAGTGCGTGTAGATAGCGGTTTGTATGTGTTTTCTTCTGGAAGATGGTGTGTCCTAGGGAGCCATTGGATTTTTTGTATACCAAGACATCTAGGAAGGGAAGTTGGTTGTTAGCTTCTGTTTCCATGGTGAATTGTATTTTGGGGTGTTGGCTGTTGAGGTGTGTGAGGAAGTTGTTCAGTTTTTCTTTCCCGTGTGGCCAGATTATGAAGGTGTCATCTACGTATCTGAGCCAGAGTTTGGGTTTGTGATCATATTTTTCTAGAGCTTGTGTTTCAAAGTGTTCCATGTAGAGGTTAGCGATGACAGGTGAGAGGGGTGATCCCATGGGTGCTCCTTCTATTTGTTTGTATTTTTGTCCGTTGTAGGTGAAGTATGTATTGGATAGGCAGTGGTTGGTCAGATCTAGGATGTGCTTGGGGGGGTTGTATTTGTTTTGGATGGCTGTCAAGGCTTCTTTTATTGGCACTTGGGTGAAGAGGGATATGACATCGAAGCTCACTAGTAGGTCACTGGGTTGTAAGTTTTGTTTCTTTATGATCTCGATGAACTGGAATGAGTTTCTTACGTGTGAGTTGATGGATTCTGCATAGGGCTGTAGTTGTTTGGTGAGAAATTTGGCTAGGTTTTGTAGAGGTGAGCCTATGGAGCTGACTATTGGTCTAAGTGGGGTTCCTTCTTTGTGTATCTTGGGGAGACCATAAAGTTTAGGGCATCTGGATGATTTCTCTCTGGGTATGATTCTTTGCTGGATTTCTTCACTGATGGGGGAGGCTTTTATTTTGGATCTGGTGGTTTTTTCTAGGTAGGTGGTGGGGTCTGTCTTTAGGGGTTTGTATGTGGGGTCTTGGAGTAGGTTGGTTAACTTGGATTGGTAGTCAGATGTGTTCATAACCACTGTCGCGTTTCCCTTGTCTGCTGGTAGGATTATTATGCTGGTGTCTTCTTTCAGGTTAAGTAGTGCAGTTTGTTCTTCTTTGGATAAGTTGCTTTTGGGTGGTTTGCTAGTGCAGAGGATATTGGTGATTTCGAGTCTGATTCTATTAGCATCATCAGGGTTGGTTTTGGTCAGGCTGGTTTCAACTCCGCATATGATGGTTTCTGTGGGGATGTGTTTGGGAGCGACAGCAAAGTTGAATCCTTTAGAAAGGACCTTGGTTTCGGCTTCGGTGAGGATCTTGTCTGAGATGTTGTGCACTGTTTGTTTCATGTGTGGCTGTGAGGGGGGAGGAGTTGGTTTCTGGCATTGTTGTAGTTTTCTGAGTTTGTTGGTGTGTGTGTCTGTCTTGAGGGTGGTCTGTGTTTCGGCTCTCCAGACAGCGAGCTGTTTGGATTTGTCCCAAAGTAAGGGGTGAATCTTGTTGCTGAGTCTGAGGTGAAGTGTGAGGAGATCTTTGTTGATTTGGTCTAGGAGAAATCTTTTTGTGTGAAGTTCATTTCTAATTAGGGCCAATTCTGTTCTTTTTAGGATGCGTTTGGTGGCTGCTGTGTTGGTGTGGAATTTCAATTGGAAGCTTGTGGGAATTAAATTTTGATCTCGGCAGTTGCATAGGAATGCGAGGTCACATAAAATGGAAGCTCTTTGGACTTCAAGTTTTTCATAAGTCCTGGTCAGATGGTGGGTTTCCTCCCCGTAGAGGTGCAATATTTGTTTTCTGAGGTTCTCGCGGGTACTTGTATGTGGATCTTTGGTTATTCGGGTTTTCTCCCGCGTAAGATTGGAAGTATCTGGGCAACGTTTCGATGAAGTGTCATTCATCATCTTCAGGCTTGGTCTTCAGCTCTGTGCTTCTCACAGTGATGTGAGCTTGCAGCTGCTTCTTCCTTTTAACTGCTCCTGGGGGTGTGACTTGATTGGCTGGGGGCTCAATCAGAACACAGCCAAGCTGTAAGCTCACATCACTCTGAGAAGCACAGAGCTGAAGACCAAGCCTGAAGATGATGAATGAGACTTCATCGAAACGTTGCCCAGATACTTCCAATCTTACGTGGGAGAAAACCCGAATAACCAAAGATCCACATACAAGTACCCGCGAGAACCTCAGAAAACATATATATATATATATATATATATATATATATATATATATGTATATATATGTATGTGTGTATATATATATATATATATATATATATATATATATATATATATATATATATATATATATATATATATATATATCTGGCATTCAGCTTTGTTCGGGTATTTTCCCACGTGGTGCTTTTAAAGTTGTAGCTACAATTTTAAAAGCACCACGTGGGAAAATACCCGAACAAAGCTGAATGCCAGACATGTAAGTACCCGCGAAAACTTAAGAAAACATATATATATATATATGTATATTTTCTGAGGTTCTCGCGGGTATTTGTATGTGGATCTTTGGTTATTCGGGTTTTCTCTCGCGTAAGATTGGAAGTATCTAGGCAACGTTTCGATGAAGTCTCATTCATCATCTTCAGGCTTGATCTTCAGCTCTGTGCTTCTCAGAGCTTCTCAGTGCTTCTCAGAAGCACTCCGAGAAGCACAGAGCTGAAGACCAAGCCTGAAGATGATGAATGAGACTTCATCGAAACGTTGCCTAGATACTTCCAATTTTACGCGGGAGAAAACCCGAATAACCAAAGATCCATATATATACATATACATATATATATATATGTTTTCTTATGTTTTCGCGGGTACTTACATTGCTGAAACGTTGCTACAACTTTAAAAGCACCACTACTATGACGTGGGAAAATACCCGAACAAAGCTGAATGCCAGACATATATATATATATATATATATATATATATATATATATATATATATATATATATATATATATATATATATTGAAATGATAACTAGAGTTCATTCTTTCCTGCCACTTAAAGTTTATTCAGAACTTTATAGCCCAGATCTGGGAGCCCTATTAAATAAATGCTAAGCTGCTTGCACCTTCCTGCCATACTTATACATTTTTATGCCTCTTTAGCTTCTTGATTTATGTCCACACCCTTCTTTCCTTTGATGGAAATGATACTTACTCATGTGAGCCAAGGTGATAAACTACAGGCCTTGCTCTGCCAAATCTAATGTCCTGCTGCTTATGATGCACAGATGTTGTTTTCTTTCAGAAGGCAAAGTAAGATTTTCAAAGTAGCCTTCCCTTTTATTCTTGCACTGAGGGACCTAGAGCAAAATGGCAGTAGTCCAAATGAACAAATAACACATTATACTGTCTCTTCCATAAATGATAAATCATTCCTAATGACTGCTTTGTCAAAGAAGGCAATCAGCTGATGAGTGGTGAGATTTTTCTGAAGGTTTTTCATGGATTCCAGGAATGGTTAATGGTTTTAACGCCCTTGTATTTGCTACACTTCAATGCATAAAGCTTCAAATATGGAGGTTCCTCACCTGTAGCTTAGGTGGCTCTTCTTAGTAAATTGTATCATATTATTGTTAAGATGGCCTGGTTTTGAAAGTGTTAAATCTGATTCTATCCATACCATTGACGCCATTACTTGAAACCAGTTCCTAGTGTTTGCTTTAAGTTAGGAAGAAAGAAAGACAAAGGAGAAGGTCTAATACAGAGAACCAAAGGAATACTCAATGTAACTACTTTCCAAAACTAAAAATTTCTTCTGCTTTCTCTGGTGGGGAAGAGCAGATAGGGGACATTGGGGTTATAACTGGCCCTTACATATACCTGTCATGGGGATGTCTGTGGGTTCACAGGATTTGATACAAGGCATAGTGCAAAATGAATGATACAAGGCATAGTGCAAAATTTGTGATCAGCAAATAAAACAAAGGAGAATTTACTTTTGGATTGAAAAGTGTTTTACAACTAGATTGGACTGTGATCTATTCTTTGCTCTCTCTTCTGGCTGCTCTCTTGCCTGATAATCACAGTGGTTTAAACTTTTGTTATACTAAAATATTTATAAATTGCAGAACTGGGTGGTCATACATATACACATATCTATTTCTAATTATTATACCCTAGGATATTTAATATGTGGCCTGGATTCTCTCTTTCAGGTTGGGAATGGCTTTCTCTCTTGAGGCAGTAGTAGCTGGTCTTTACTGTTGTCTCTTCAGCTTCCCTTAGAAGAATTCTGCAAATAATAGAAAAGAACCCAATGTGCCTTCTTCTCTTTGGATTTTAGCCACCTCCACTTCAGGACATTTCAGGCTGTTCTCAAATAGATAAGAATTTAGCATCGTACCATGTTTAGTCCATGTCCGGTTCCAACCCAACATTAATCTTTACTAAAATCAACAACAAATCTTTAGCATCCAAAGATGCCTAAATCCATCTTGAGTTACCACTCATTGTACATTTTTCCTTTTTCATCAGAGTTTTTATTCCCCCTTAAATTTTCCCTTTCCCTGTCACCTTATCTTTTTCTTCATCTTATCTTTTACTACAGGAAATATTCATATGGAGAGCTAAGTTATCTCCCCTGCTTTGTCATTTACAAAATAATAGAGTGTTGGGTAGTTTGCATGGATAAGTGACAGACTTGGAAGAAGACATGGATTCCTGTAGGATGTCACATCCATGGGGCCAACAGGACCCCAGAGAACCAGAGAATATATGCATTAATTGAAGATGAAGGAGAAATAAAAAAATATTTTGTTCCCCTAGGATATGAATAATACCTACATTTAGAAAACTGTTGATCTGGATTTTAATGGAGCACTAATGTATTTATCCAGTGCCCAGAAACAAAAGAACATTTTGTTGTATAATATTGTATAGAGTATAATATCCATCAGCCCTACAGAAAAATCAAGTGTTGTTTAAAATATATTTGGAACTTTTAGAGATGGGAAACTTGAAAGAAAAGATACGATGATAACCTTCTAGTATAGTGCAGTAGTAATATCTGCTCTCCATTTGTTGTTTTTTATCTATGGCTGTCTTTGCTTTGTTTATTTTTTTTAAAGGTTTATATTCAAACTGTTTCAACAGATGGCAATACTTGGCTGGCCTTGTTAAGTTAAAAGGTTAGTTCTGGTTGTGGTGGAAAATTCACTAATAAATGCCAACACCTGGAGGAATTAAAATTATTATTTTATTTCCCAAAGCTAGCAGGTTATAGTTAAGTCCCTTGTCTCTTGGATCCAGACAAGGCAACAAGAGCAAAGCTTTTATTATATAGAAGGTTGATAAAAACAAAAACAAAAAAAACCTCTTTGAACAGCTCTTATTATTCATTACGGGAGAGCTTAGAAAAATAACTGTTATACAACTGATTGGAAAACAAGATAATAAAAAACAAGGACTATAACATATTTCTCTTTAGTATTTCTAATGTACACTATTAGTTTCATTTTATGTGAAATTGGGAAAAATGATTATACTGTGTGAAAGTTTTGGCTTAAGCCAAACAAAAAAGGCTTAAGCATTTAATTTTTTATTAAGGGCATTAAAAACTAACACAATCCAATAAAAACAAGCACAGGGGAAAAAAAAATAAACGGTGGAAAGAGTAAAAAAAATTAGAAAGAAGAAGCTTCTAATTTCCTATGCTGTATAAATAAAATTATCTCACATATATATGATATTTTCCTCTCTAGATTGCCATTTTATGGAGTCTTTGAATACATTTAGAATATTATGCAATTATTATTTAGTGGTTCCTGCTCAGTTTCTAAAGATAATGAATTTCTCTGGATTTAACTAGTCAAATGAGTTCTACGTAAACACAAGGAAGAAAGGTACTTAATGTACTTATTCTCTTTCCTTCTTAGACTCCTTATTGCCCACTAGAAAACTGCTACAGAAGATTAGATTTTCTAGAGAAAAATGCAAAAAGAAAGGAAACTCACTTCCCACATAATTGGGTCTATGGGTATCAATTTCTTTTTTAAATGAAATGAATTTTCCACTTTGGATATAATATTCTGTGAATTAATGAAGTACATATCAGCATTATATTTAGAATCTCACAATTCTTATATAACTGTTTAGTCAAAAGACTGCAATTCAAGGAAGGTTCCCTCTTTAACATAATGCTGTCATGCAGACAACAGATATAAATATGCTGACAAATAAATTCTGCCTCATGCATTTGAATGCCAATAGTACTTATCAGAGAAATGTAAAGAACTAGCATGAAGCTCTCAAGTTATTCCACATAGAAACACCTTGCTCATATTATCTTGACAAGCCAGATGAGTTCTTTGCAGAATATTAAATCATCAAAGCATGAATCCAGGATGGAATTTATAAAAACATAGATTGCTGTTCCTTTCTCTGTAATTATTGAAAATTTAATAGAATAATTAATCTTTGAAACTAAACTTTCTTGCAATGTCTGTAAAATATAAATTATCTCCATATATTATAGAATTACATTATAATTAGTTTCATTTATCTGTAAGTTCACTAAACTACTAAAACAGTTAACAAAATATTCAACAACTTTCTCTATGTCTATATCTACCATACATTAGAGCTTATGACTTAATTGTAAATTGCCAATGAATTTCATATTTTCCTCATCATGGGTTATGGTCATCCCAAGGGGCAATCTGGCTATGGTTATCATTTAGCTTCTCAATTTATCTTAATTATTTAAGCACCTTTGGTCTTCCTTGGGTTAACAAGTTGTGGACCTTGGCTCCAGCCTTAACTGCACTACTTTTTCCTTTTATTCTTTCCCCAACCTGCTAGCATTGACATATATGATACTGTCCACTCCCCAAAGAAAGATAAACTGCAACAGTGTCTGGAAGCGGGGTTTAAAAAGTCAAGGTGGTTGTTTGTAATAGTGTAATTAAAAGTTACCCCTTTTGAATATACATCAATGTCCCTCATGCATACAAGGGTGGAACTTTAATTGCAGGGCACTGCAACTGCAATGTTGACTTTGTGGTCCTCTGTTGCAGATGCCACTGATAAATTGAGTTTTGATTATACATAATCTTAATACCAGACAGCAACTTCACCAGTTTTCCTTTTGAGAATGACCAATATTTCTCCAACCTAAACCAACTATTTTTTTTAACTGAATAGAATTCTTTATTGGCCAAGTGTGATTGGACACACAAGGAATTTGTCTCTGGTGCATAACAATTGGTCCAAGGACCCCCAAAATAGTTATTTATTAGGGTTTTGTGATTCAGTCAACAACTAATTGGAACCATTATTTTGATTTAAAATTCAACATTTCAGATTGATTTGAAAAAAAAAAACAACTAATTCAGTTTGTTTTGGAGATCAAAAACAAATTGTCAACTGTTTTGATTTGATTTAAACTGAAAATTCAGATTATTATTTTTAAGAAGCAAGCCAAAAAATTCCTCCAGATGTACAGAAGCTGTTTAAGTATCTGAAGTGATTTTAAAACATTGATTTCAACACAAAGGTTTGGTTTTACTTTCCAAAGTGAATAAATGTTTTACTGTTATTTTATATTTGATCAATTTGTGTCCAACTGAATCTCTGAATTGGAATTTTACATGGCATACAATTTGTTAAGAACCTTCATGTGCAATGCAAGACAACATCCATATTTCTTTATTTCAGGTCCATGTCTGCTGAGGGTTGTACTTAAATAAAAGTGATATTTATCTTGAATTCATTTCTGTCTGCACTTTAATTATCTTCTCATTTTTTTAAAAAAAATAAACCTAAACTAGGCTACATTTTTATTTACACTAATTTCAGCAGTACTGCTTTATACTTATTTCTAATTTATAAAGACTTTGGAGGGATAAGAAGGGGGTCTGGTAGGGTTATCTGAATATGTTCCTTTAAATCGGAGTATTGTTTGCTTTTATTGCTTCTACTAATACATTCAGTATAGATATTATTGCTGATAAATGTTTGAAAGATATTCTATTTACCACCATTGTGATGGATGTTGAAAAGGAAAGTGCTGAATAAGTGAACCAGGCTATCATGTGGTAATATTATCTTTTCTCTTATATTGCTTTGTGGATATTAAGTATGAGCTAAAAACTCTCACTATCACTTGAATGGAATGTCAAAAAGTAGCCTTTACTTTCAGGAATCATTCAACAGTTTATTCAAGTTTAACTCCATTTTGAGTATTATGCCAAGTGAATTGTTTGCATGACATTAACTTGATTCTTGGGATAATGTCACATACACCATTCTGACCCTATATGGCAGGGCTTTTAAACTCTCAGCCTACAGACCAGATGCATCATGCGCTGGCCAGGCCCATGCCCAGTTTAGTGAAGGAGAAAAAAAGTCTCTATAAGTCACATGACACTGCTGTGACAACATGAGTGTGACACCCCTGTGATATGGCATGACTTTCTCTGTCTAGATTTACAAGAAATTTAGATTAATGGAAAGATGACTTAATGGTCACATTAGCTACGATGTGGTTTATTTGGTTTTGGCTTAAAGGTTTTTTCAGTGTGGTTTATAATTTGGTTCAGTGTATGAACCCAGCTATTCATTTTTTATTCTAAGACAAAGCAAACTACATCTTGGAACACTGTATACATTTGCTCACTGTTTAATGTTAGATACTGCAATGCCTTTCTTTAACATTCAAGCACATGCATAATTGAAAGACTGCCAAAGTACTTATCCAGATCAACTTATAACTAGTGTAATTAATGCAGAATTACTCTGACTTGTTTTCTCAAGCTTCTCCCCTTCCCTGGATTAAATAATCTTTATGTAACAATCCTCTCCCTCCTTACATACACACTTTGCTAGACATTCTCATACCCAGGGACTTCTCATACCCAGTCTGTTTGCTTTGCCTGTCTCCAGATTTCTGGATCCTTAGCAGGTCAAACTCGGGTTGTTTTCTTAAATGTAGGAGCTGTCATCATGCAATGTGGATTGAATAAAAAGTGATGCTTCTGCTTCCATAATTTAAATTTAAGTAGGAATATATTTAAATGAAATAGTAAAATAGTCCTTGAGTACTTTTGTTATCTATATTTTTTGCTTTACATAATCACTATTCATCATATAAATTCTGCTAATGACGGCCAGCTTTCTTAAATCCACCATGATAGGAGGCTACACTTTTTTCAAGCAGGTCCTGATCATCTTTTGCACCTCTGTATTTGAGCCATAATACCCAATAATTCTTACACAGTAGCATTTGACCTTCTTTTGCCTTAGAAGATCAGTAAGGACAGATCTTTTTAAGTAGTTTGCTTTTATGATGAGTTTTAATTTGCTATTTTTTTTTATTGGTAGTTTATTTTCTCTTCTTTTTTTATCCCTAAAGAATTGCTGTAATTGTGTACTTGCTACTATTACATTTTGCAGCCTCACTTCTGGTCTGTAGCCTGACTGACATTTTTACCACATTAATAATGTTGGCCTAGTTTAATTGGGCAAATGGTAAGTGGAAAATAGTAGTCACTACCCAAAGAAAATGGAACATCTTGAAAGAATTTTCTGTAACATTACCTTATTTTTCTTAGGAGGCAGGAAAAAAAGAATAATCTCCCCCCAAAAAAATTTCAGGAAAAAAATGATTTTTAAGAATTTCCACTTAATGGTCCCAGTAATGATAGTATGGTCTTATCCATGTTATTTAAATGGACTTTATTCCTGTATGGTTGCAATGATCTTCTCTGTTTTGAGTCTTATCTCGTGACATTCCTTACAGCTTTCTTTCTTTTTTATTTATCAGCTAAGAAAATAGTTCCTGAACAATCTGGACTTTTTTGTTAAAATGTGCATCTATTATTTCCCCCCTTCTCTTTTTAAAGAATTGATGCAGAAGAAAACCATTCAGAGTTCATAGCCACATCATTGTTGAATTATTTCAGCTGAACATTAGAGAGGAGCAGCAATGCAATTTAAATCATCTTAGCATAATGCAATGGCTTCTTTCATTAAAGGATTCTATAAAATTCTGCATTTTGTTCTCCTCCTGTGAACGTTCTTGCTATTTAAATGCAGGTAGATTATTTCCTACAATGATAGCTATCATCTTTCCATTATTTTACTAACAATGAGTTTACTTGGGATTTTTTTTTTTTCAAATTAAAAAAAAACCCTGTGATTTCACTAAATAAAATAACAAAACAGATTGTGGAACTATCTATGGATCCACATTCTGTCTTTTGTCAAATTAAAAATGGGAGGTATTGGCTGATATATCTATTTCGGTAATAAAACCTTGTGTTTGAGGTGTGACAACAGTCATCCATATGTTCCAAATATTGAGTGCCCATGTGAATCATAATGTATACAGTTGCAGAACTTGGACCATTTCTTGCCAGATTGCATAAAGGAGTGAAGGCATCTCTTGACTTCATTTGTATGTAAATTCAAACATCATCTCAGTATCTTCACACAGAATGTGTTATGAAATCTGAAGAACTGGATGAGAGATGATTTTGATCATATTTGGATAGTTGACAGCTACCTTATTGACATTTTTATGCCTTTTTATGTTCATATTATATGAATTTAATAAATAATGTACTCTACATTTCTATTAACCTTCCAAATTACAGGAATATTATCTAATTATTACTGATTTGTTTTTACTGGCTTTCCAAGAACCTTTTCCATGCAATTTGAAGCCCATGTTACAGATTTTGTATTTTTTTCTCCATATTGGGAGCCATATGTATATTCTACATATATCACTTTAGAATATTCCCCATCCCTTTTTCTAGTTTTGTCATCTGCAAAGCTCAGAGCCAATATGGCAAAAAGCCTGATGACTCTCTTACTATAATATGGATTTTTGTTATACATCACATAGCTTCAGGTCTTCGTAATCTGAGTTGAGTTAAATTATGCTAAGGCATGAGATTAAAGAACCAAGAACAACAAAATTTATTTTAATTTATTGCCAGCATCCTGATGATGGATAAAGAAGCTTAATTCCACCACTTGCTCCCAGCCATCAAAGCAAGATAATCAAAATTAGTTCTTATTCTGTTTATTAGCCACATGTGTTGATTATAAGTCATGCATTTGCAGTGTATTTGGCTGCAATCTTGTGCATTTTATGAGCTTGTACAGTTCACTGAAACCACTAAGATTTATATGTGCTCACAGTGTGTAGTATTTCCTTTTTACTTGTATCAATAAACATCTGAATTTTGGCAGAATGTATAAAAGAAAAAATATGCAATCTATTTTGATGCTTCAATAAGATTGTTCAGTCCTTTATATATGCTGGATTCTACCAAATGAATATCAAACTGAGTGACTGGCAGAATTATGCTTATGTTTTACACTAATGTGCTGCTACATAATTTAATATCACATGTGTGATGTGCTACATTGTATTTCAAGTCTGCATAGGCAATTCCATTGTCATTTTTGGCTAGACTTTTTTTATTTAAACAAGTATAGTTCAGCCACATTTATGCATCAGTTCATATGCATGGAGAAAAAAAGATGTGCATGAATATTCAAACACATTTCTGTATGTGCTTTTCTAAATGTACATGTTTAAATATGCTGCTGGTGTTTTTTTTTTTTTTTTAAGCCTGAACAATTCTTACAAGCAACTTTTTCACTGTAATAGTAGCTTGTTTGTTCTAAAACAAGGGCATGTATGTTTTTCTAGGTTTTTTTTAATGAAGGATTTGCATTGCAAAATTCTGAGACTGCTATTAACATAAATCAAAACAGCCTCCTTATTAATCTAGCCATGATTTTAAACCAATGGGAGGCAGGAATTGACCTGTATGTAAATTGACCACATTAGGATATGACAGATTCGTAATAATAGAGTTGAAAAGGACCTTGGAGGTCTTCTAATCCAACCCCCTGCCCAAGCAGGAGATCTTATACCATTCAGACAAATGTCTGTCTAATCTCTTCTTAAATTCCTCCAGAGATAGACCACTCACAATTTCTAAATATAAGCTGTTTCACTGATTAATTGTTCTCATTGTCAGAAAATTTCTTTTTAGTTCTAGGCTGGATCTCTCTTTAAAACTCTTCCACCTGTTATATCTTGTCTGCCCTCGGGTGCTTTGGAGGATCCATCAATCTCCTCTTCTCTGTAACATCCCCTCAAATATTATCTAAAAAGACATATTAACCTATTATCAAATAGTAGCAGTTTCTGTATCCAGAATGTTTAAATTAGGGGAAAAAATAGCAAAGTGGTTTTCAATATTGTAAATGTTACTATGTGAGCTCATTAATTCATGCTATTAATTCATGTGAATGATTTGCAGTATTGGACGTTTTGGTCCGAGGGTCTCTTCTTGCTGATTACCTCTTACTGTGATCACAATTTTGCCTAGTTTATTGAACCTAAAGGAAGATGGTATGTACCAGGGGATATACCTGCATTTTTTCTTTCTTCAGTTAATATCCAAGAATTGCAAGTGTTCACGGGAAATGCATTGATTGCTAGAGTCTCTCTATAATCCATGGTCAGAATGTAGGAAGAGGATGATGCAGTGATATTGATGGAAAACTCAGATCATTTTGTTTCAAACAACACGAACAATACAAACGGGACACAAAATAAAACATAGACTGTTTGTTGTTGAATTGTGATCCATGATCTTGTGTGATTTGGGGATCCATTAAGAAAGGGAAGCTATGATGTTAGACCCTGATCACACAATCATAGAAATCATTTGATCAAGGCAAATGGAAGGCTCCTTTAAACTGAGCTCAGATTATATAGTTTTCTTTGGCAACAAAATGGAAGGCATTTTCCTCTGTGAGTTCCCAGTCAGACCTATAGCCTTGGAATTTCCTAATTGTAAGTATTAACAATGTCATATTCTATTTAAGTTTGTGTAGATCGCCCTAGATCAGTTACATGCTGCCATCTACTGTAACAAAGGTCTCTGGAACAATTCTGAATAGCATTTTTTAAAAAAAATCATTTTCATCATTGTAGCCTATTTATATGCATTAATTTACTAAAATAATTAACGTTTCCTTTCTACCTTTCTACCTCTTGATGAAACCTCAATGAAAACTTCATCAACAATTGAATGGTTTTGTGGGAAGAGACTTCCATCTTAAAATGCTTCTTACAGTAAGTGGGTTCATTTAAAAAAAAAAACCTTGATACTGTGACATTTTCACCTATTTGAAAGTTTCAAAAAAAGTTCTTGCTTAGAAGCTTGAATGAGGCATTTTTCAAACTAAGCTTTTCATTAACTGTAGTAAAACAGACAACAGAAGTTGTGGAGACCAATTTTATCTTGATAATGTACAGAGTGCATGAAACTCACAAACCAATTACCCTCTATTACAAACATAATAGCAAATAACAAATAAGAACATAAGGTTTTTGTAGTGTTGTAATTAACTGAATCTTTTCCAACTCAATGCAAGGTAAGTGACATATAATTCAGAGTACTTTTGTTTTGTTCTTGTGTACACAAGAGCTAGATGAGCCTAGTGGGAACAATTGAATTAACCAAACTCACCTTACTAAGAATTTCACTGACATGAAACTCCATTACTTGGCAAAGTTATTAAAAGTGCAATCTTATACATGTCTACTGAGAAGTATATCCCACCAAAATAAGTGGGCACAGAAGGAGATTCAGAAAACCAGCCTCAGGCTTATTTCCAATAATTCTTGTTGAACCTAGGAGAATTCAGTTCTATGTACATTCTTCTATGTAGGATTTTGCCGTAAGCCCTAACATGCACCATAGTTTTGAGAAGTATAGTGAAATCAGTGAGACACCTCCAGAGGAAAACAAGCTATGCACTACAGCTGTTTTCAGAAATAAGTATCAATTTCATTTTAGGACTTCAAAAATGTGATGTTTCATTAATTGTCTGGACTGACCAACCCTATTTTGCTTTGGATATTTTTTCTGTTATCATAGAAAACAAAAGTGGATTATCAGAGAGGAAGGTTATACTTTCGTACATGGAGCAAAATAACTCCAACATTCTCATCAATTGATAACTGAATACTTGTTGAAAAGCATTTGACCTAGCCACATAATGTAAATTCTTCAATAATGAACAGCAAGGGTAGAACATTTAAACTGCTCTAACTTTATTTTATTTATTTATTTATTTGATTTGTCAATCGCTTACAAGATAATAGGTATAAGTATAAACATGAGTAAGAATGCAGGAAATAGGTAGGAATAAATGGGGACAATAGGACAGGGACAGGAGGCACAATGGTGCACTTTACTTTAATTGCCTGCTGTTTCTCTGCTTAAGAATATTGCTTCAATAATGCCAGAAACATTTTAATACTAATTTTATTAAAAATATAAAAATATAAAAACTAATACAGACTAAAAAACAAAAAGTATGGAAAGGAAAAAAGAAAAAATCAGAAAAGAAATTAAAATTAAATTAAAATAAATTAGTGGATTATACACAGAGATACAGTATATACATAGAGTATGTATGTACCACATACATACATACATTATATATTTGTGTGCATACATATATACAATAATGATTTCCTTCTTCATCAGGGTAAGAATAATTGAACTGTATGGAATAACGAGATATCGAATCCAATAATGCTTGAAATACCGAAAACAGAGAAATATGTAGATTTATTTCATCCAATATGAACAACAGTTCTTGTCTTGAACTATATACGTTATTTATTTTTCATATTTTTGGTTCCTAAAGTAGCTAAGAAGTCCTTCTTTGTTAATATAGATTTATAAATGGGGAACTTGCCCACATCATCAGAATAATACTCAGTTGTAATAAGCTTAAACATATAGGTGGCTGGATCTTCTGCATTAATGTGATTTGATAGTGTATAGTTTTACACTAAATTTTGTATACCTCTATAGAAAATATTAGCCTTGCTGAGCTGACATTTTGGAAAAAACTATGATTAAGTCCCCTAGGAAATTTCATAACTCACTCTGACTACTGGAATATCTATCAATGCTGATTCCAGAAAGTAATAGATAAGAGATCTGGAAAGAACCTAAGGTCAACAAAAAAGAAAAAAATATTCAAATTTTGGAGGTATCAAAATAGGAACAATTTCTCAATTGTGAATGAAGAAATAAATTTCATTCTGATTCATTTACATTGACTGACTGCAACTAATCTAGAATCAATGCATTCAGCCACACTCAGAACTTTTTTGTAGATGGATTAATGATCTCTGGATCAACATGATTGAAAGTAATCAGGAAGGCAAACCATTGTTTTTCCACAAATGTCATTGTTTCACAAGAGAAAAAAACATGTTTTGTGGTGGGTTGATATAATATGTACAGATGTGTATGTATTTATAGTATGCGTGTATATTCTAGGTCAAAATATCTGAAAGGGGCTTCTAATAAAACCAAACATTCTCTTCTCTTCTCTTCTCTGCTATACTACTTAATATGATATGAAAGGATGTAAATGATAAACAAATTGAAAAAAATAAGAGGCAGTCATAGCTGAAAAGATCACTTGATCCTCCAATGGCAATTTAGTATAACTAAATCAATTTCATGCCATGAGCTTACCTATCCAGGTGCTTGTTTAGTTGGATGAATGAGTCCTTGGCTTTTAGCAGCAATGCCACCAAAGAAGATCAGAAGCAGGCTTGACCACTGTATGTGATACAAGGAAGAGACCCCAGAGGACTAATAGCCCACAGACATCTAGATCTCCTGGACCTTAAATGTTTTCTCCCAATTTTCACCATAAATAGCAGTGATCACTTGAATTACGGCACTCTCACTTTCTTACTGCCTTCCTTCTTTCTCCAAGAACATCTGATACTTTACCCATGGACTCACATACATATTCCTACATTTTATTGATTGCTATGGGAAACCATAAAGCTACTCCACTCACCAAATTTAGGCTGTGTGACTTCAATGTCCATAATCCATGTCTCAGTAGTATGAAATCAATATGGTACCTGTTCCATCTCTGGAGCAGTTCCCAAACTGCAGCACATATAACACAAAGGCATCCTTTCCGAAGAAGAAATCTAGTTGTTCAGTACAGCCCATAGACTTGAAATTCTGAGAAGTTCTTCTTTTTCCTCTCCTTTTAAGGCCAGATCAGACAATATTCTAGCTCAAACTATTTGATGTCTCCCGTGTCTCTTTCTGACCTTTGTAGTCTTATGCTTAGCATTCCAGTACAGGCCTAGATATCTACTAAGAAGCGTTAGGGTTAGACATGCTTAGTTATGCAGCTATGGGACTGAAGCTCTAACAATCTGAATAGATGTTAATTTAGTCAAGAAGATTCTCACATGTTGTGCTAATAATTCATTTTCCATCTTCATATTTAAATCAGCCATTCTCAGTTAAGTTTTTTCCAATTGGTTGGTTTAAAGCACTCATAACTGTTTGCATACCCTGGATAGAATTGGAACAGCATACCTGGAGACAGCTTGATTGAACAATCTAGTTAGAAACATTCAGAAAATTCATTTCTTAGAAGCATAATACTATGTAAAAGGCATTTGAAAATATAGGAAGTATAATCTTACATGAATATTTAAAATATAAATTCTGACTACTAAAAAAGCAATTTTAGAGGAATAACCAAGAAGTGATATTGCATAAAAAATTACGAAATAGAGATACCGCTTTATCCCTTAAAGTAGCAACAGAAGTGGGAGAAGGCAAATCTGTACTAAGATTTTTGAAGAAATGGAGTGTGAATCAGACAGAAGAAATCATAACACAGGTTTATAGATTTCTGTGATGCCTCTGCATTTCAAATATATTGCATTTGGCTGTTCCATATCAAGGTGGATACTGACATGTTGGAAAATATAAAGTGCAATAAAAACCCACAATAAAGTGGGTAGGAGCAAATTCTTCAAGTGGAGATGTTAACATCTTTTGGGATTTTTAAGTTAGAAAAAAGTGACTAAGGCATTGGATGGAATTGGTTCCAAGCAATCTTCAAACCCACCTCACCCCACCCCAGCCTTTTTTTTTACAGTCATAGAACAGAAGAAACAAAACAGCTCAATTGCATCAGTTCCTGAGTGCTTCCCAGTTTACTGAAAACTTCCAAGAAATTAAGCAGGTGAAGAGACACATCGACAACATCAAAAGTGAGCTAATGAGCATATTTTCAGCCCCTAAATATGTTGTTCAAGAAACTACTGAAGATCTGACTGTTTTTCAGTGGTGGTATGTTACCGGTTTGGACTGGTTCTCCTGAACCGGTAGTAAAAAAAAAGCATCCCACAATCAGCTGAGAGGAGAAGGAAGAGAAAAGTGAGGATCAATTCTCCCATTGACCCTTATGCTTTTCTCTTCTATGCTCTCAGCTGATTGGTGCTGCAACTCTCAGCTGGTATGGAGAAAGTTGCTGTGTGTGCATTAGGTGTGTGCACATTAGGAGTTTGTGCATGCACACGCAATCACCGAACCAGTAGTGGGACAAGCAGGATCCCACTGCTGCTGTTTTCCTAGTTCTCAGGTATTGCAAACAGAGTGATTCTGGAAGCCTTTTGCATTTTGTGATTGATTACTTGGCCCATCCAATCTCTCTCTCTCTCTCTCTCCCATTTCTGTCTTTCTGTCTGTATGCGTGCGTGCATGTATGTATGTATGTATGTATGTGGATTCCTAGTTATAAGTTTCCCAAACTTATACGGCAATTGGACAGCCCATATATTATATAAGTAATTATAAATCAAATTCTTCAGAGCTAGCTATTAGTTTCTTAAATTTGTATGAAGCCACTGGGAGAGGTCATCACTAATACTGAATAAAATAGTTTGGTAACATTCAACTTTGCACCCCACACTGGGGTTGCAAATGGAAGTCCTAATATGATGTATGGAAGTTGTAAAGGTTCAGATGCATAGAAACAAGGTTAAACTTTTTATTTATTTTTTATTTATTTATTTTTGTCAACTGCTTACAAGATAATAGGTATAACTAAAAATATAGTTATGAATGCAAGGATACATATAAGAAAAATAAAAAAAGAAAAGAAACAATAGGACAGGGATGCTAGGAACGTTGGTGTGCTTATGCACGCCCCCTACAGACCTCTTAGGAAAGGGGTGAGGTCAATAGTAGACAGTCTAAGGTTAAAGTTTTTGGTGTTGGGGAAGAAACCACAGAATCAGATAGAGTATTCCAGACACTGACCACTCTGTTGTTGAAGTCGTATTTCCTGCAATCAAGTTTGGTGCAATTAATCTTGAGTTTGTATCTATTGTTTGCTCTTGTGTTGTTATGGTTGAAGCTGAAGTATTCATTGACAGGTAGGACATTGCAATGTATGATTTTATATGCTATACTTAGATCAGACTGAAGGAGGCATAGTTCTAGGTTTTCTAGGTCTAGAATTTCAAGTCTGGTGGCATAAAGTATTCTGCAATAAGTAGAGGAGTGGAGAACTCTTCTTGTGAAATATTTCTGGACTTTCTCAACTGTGTTAATATCAGATATGTAATGTGGGTTCCAGGCTGATGAGCTGTATTTGAGTATTGATCGAGCAAATGTTTTGTATGCTCTAGTTATTGTGTAATATTATCAGAGAAAAATCTATGTAAGATTAGGTTAACAACTCTTAACACCTCTTTGGCTATGTCACTACAGTGGGCTCTAGCACTTAGATCATTAGAGATGAGTACTCCAAGATCCTTGACAGAGTTTGGATCATCAGCAAGGTCTTGACTATTCAGCCTGCATTTAATTTTCTGATATATATTTTTGCCAATATGTAGGGCAGAGCATTTATTTATTGAGATTTGAAGTTGCCATTTGTTTGACCATTTTGATACAGTCAAGGTTTCTTTGAAGGGTAACAGTATTGTCAGTGGTGTTGAATAGCTTTACATCATCAACAAAGAGAAGCTTTTGATATGATCACAGAGGTCATTTATGTAGAGTATGGAGAGACTTGATCCTAGAACACTGCCTAGGGGGACACCACTGTTGACAAGTACAGAATTTGATAGGACGCTCCCAATTTTGACCATTTGTTGTCTGTTTGACAGGAATGCTTCTATCCAGTTTTGCAAGTGTCCAGAGATACTGTAAGATTTTAGTTTTAGGAGTAGTTTGTTGTGTACCACTGAATCAAAGGCTTTACAGAAGTCTATGTAGATTGTGTCTATTGCTTCCCCTTGATCGAGTTGTGTAGTCCATATGTTTTTACAGTGTAAGAGTTGCAGATTATAGGATAGTTTTTTTCTGAAACAAAATTGTTTATTAGAGAATAGATTGTTTGTTTCTAAGTGGAGGATGATAGATTGGTTAATAATTGATTCCATGACTTTACAGGTGATGCAGCATAAAGAGATTGGTCTATAATTTTCAACTAGGCTGGGGTCTCCCTTTTTGAAGATGGGGATGACCATGACTTGTGACCATAGTTTTGGCAAGGAGCTGGTCCTGAAAGATTTTTCAAAGATTATGCTTAGAGGTTTGGCAGTGGATTGCAGTGGATAGCTTTTTAAAGAAGCAGGCACATATTCCATCCGGTCCAATAGATAGGAATGGTTTTAGATTGTGCAGTGCTTTTTCAAGAATGTCTTCTGTAAAATAGATATATATTAGATCATTGTAGTTGTCTGTGGCTCAACTAGGAAATATTGGGCTTGATCCATTGCTGTTTACAAATACTGAGCCAAAGAATGTGTTAAAGAGGTTGGCTTTAATAATGTTATCATTGCAATCTTTACCATTAGGTCCTTTCAGAGGTGGGATGGATCTTGAGTCTTTTATTTTATTGTTTACAAAATTGTAGAAAGTGTGGGTGGAATTGGTGTGTAGAAGGTTTTCTTCTTGTTTAATGTGATAATTGGTGCATTCAGTCTTTTTCTGGTGGCATTAATTTTTGTATCGGCTTTTGAAGTTGGCAACATGACCAGATTTGTTTTTCTGCCAAAGTGATCTCTTTTTGGATTGAAGCTTCCTTATTGTTATGGGTAATTTGTTTTTTCTGGTTTTGGAAGTTGTTAATGGTACATATAATTTGATGACTCTTTTGACTTCAAGTAAAAATATGTTGTAATGGTCTTCTACAGTATTGCATCCAGTGAATAGAAATTGCCAAGGGATGAGAGTTCATTGTTTATAAGACCATAGTTGCCTTTTTTGAAGTTATAATTGGGGATTCCATCATTGTGATGATTTTTGTGTGGACATATGTTGAGACAAAAGTCAATCATGTTGTGGTCACTGTTGGAAAAGGGTTCTTTAATTTGTATTCTGTAAATCAAATTCAAACTATTGCAGAAGATGAGATCGAGGCAATTGTTAAGTCTAGTGTTGCTGGTTACTAGTTGTTCTAGTCCCAGATTTGTTACTGCATTGTAGAAGGTTGCATGTATGGGTTCAACTGTACATTTGTTAAGGGTCCAGTTAATATGAGGTAAATTGAAGTCACCAACTTCAATTTAAACTTCAAACTTAAGCTCAGAAAGATGTAGTTGTCATTTATTTACAGTGCTCCAATTTGTCAATAGATCCTATGCTATCTCTGGGTAATATCCCTATCCCTGTAAAGAAATTAGGGAATTAACTTGATCCAGCTGGTTAACAATTGTGGCCCTAACTGGACCAGGATGTTGATGTCTTTTTTTTTAACCACTTGTCTAGGTAAATGCAATGTATTTCTCCATGGTACTATCTTCTTTATAGTTCAGAAACCACTATTGGTACAGTACATGGTACTTTGGTTATTAGTGGGTAAGAGCTTCTATATAACTATTTTACATATGAATAAATCTCTGAAGTCAAGTCAAAATTCTTTAATTCATAGAGTTCTATATTGCCTGGCATTATTTAGTATATACAAAACAACAACAACAACATAGACCCAGATTCCCCTCTGTTGTTTGCTTTCACCCCTGCTTGTCCTCAAGGATTCCCCTCCCCCCCCCAATGGCTTCTTTCAGAGCGAGGGTATTTTATGTGAGCAGGCATTTGGGTGATAAATATTGGGCCACAGAGGTCCAGTGGTTAGAGTGCAGTACTGCAGGCTACTTCTGTTGATTGCCGGCTGACTGCAATTTGACAGTTCAAATCTTACCAGGTTCAAGATTGACTCAGCCTTCCATCCTTCTGAGGTGGGTAAATATGAGGGCCCAAATTGTTGAGAGTGATATGCTGATTCTGTAAATCTAAGTGTTATTGCTATTGATGGTATTTATTCAGATATCTTTCTCTTTTCAATGTATATATTCCTAAATCTCATACTGTAAGTCAAAATAGCTGGTTAAAATAAAGACAAGGAAGTAAAAAATAATACTTGTTTCCTACAATAATAAAATCATGATTTATCATCAGAGTCATCAAGATCATTGTGCCCCAGTCAGAATAAATTTTGAGTATAAAATAATATCAAATACTTTTTACTATCTGTAGGACATCAGTGTAGCAATTATGTTTTCTAAATGTTTCATTTGGACTGTATTGTACCAAGTATTGTTTTAATATATTTTCCATTAATTGTCATGAATATTTGACTGAAACACTTGTTTATTTTGGTGTTTTGAGGAATGTTAGAAGCTCTCAAATTGGTCCCTTTGGAAAAATTGCCATCAAACTGAATGTTTAATAATGAACTTTACATCAAAAATGTATATTGAAAACTTGACTACTTAATAATGATTTTTTTTTTTAATTTCTATTGAGATACAGTTGAACATTCTTAATAATAACATGGTTTCAAAAATGTTTAATGATTTAAAATGTGTAATATAGATGCTATTTTCTTTCAACAGAGAACAAGAAAATAACCATTGGGAATATTCTATTGTTGAAAGGAATGTTTTTACTTATCTGAAAATACACTTTCCCTCGACTGCTTTTTTTAGTTTACCAATGCAAAAATATTTAAAATTTTAATTCATTCAATATATTCTTAAAACTTGAGAAGATCTTCTGCTTTGTGAGATCATTCACTAATGCAAATTAAACGTAAATATTTTGTTTACATATTCTATGGATTTGATTTTTTTTATAGCTTCCCATGCTTTTTTATGCTGTTCCTAAAGAAATTATGATGGTTGATAGATTATGATCTAAAGAAACCAAACTGAATGAAACACGTGCCTATACCAGCCAATTCAAAGGACCAGTTATTTTTACAACGGAAAGAATCATGGACATGTCTGCCATAGGGCTTTCATAAAAAAAGAGATAACATTTAATTTAGCACTTCTATAAATAAAGGATCCAAGTTCAGGCTTAGGGATATCTGTGGGAGAGCAGGGTGCTCAAATAAAGTCAAGGCAGTGGGTATATGTATTGCCTGAAATCAAAGTAGCACCTGTGAAAATAAGAATGATTATGCAGTTCAGTCACCATCTTGGAATATGCGGCAGATATTCTTTATCATATAAGTGTTTAAGAATAATAAAACAAGTAATATTTCATATTGTTTCCAGACAGACAGACAGATGGCTGACCCAACACTGGGGCACTACAAATCTTGTGAATTTCGTGTATGTATGTACCCTGTTTCTCCAACAATATGGCCTCCCCCAATAGGAAGTCCCAGCATGTTTTATAGTCATGAAATGAAATTTAGCCCCTCCCCCCAAATTAAGGCCTATATTAAAACATGCAAAATGGGGGGAAATGGTGGGGGGGGCTTGCTGTTAGGAAGTACTTTTATTGCACACCCGGATATGGTACTGCCTGCGTTGACCCCAATATGAAGTGCCCCACCAACGCCAAGGTCAACATCCAAGCCATCCCAACATCCAACCCGCCCGAAGATGCAAGGGGGGGGAAGTAAGTCACCCCCCAAAAGATGGCCTAGCCATTTTTTCGGGGCTCAAAAAAAAAAAAAGACCTGGCCTTATTATATGAGAAACACGGTATGTATGTATGTATGTGTGTTTTAGAAAAAATTGTTTGTTTGTTTTAGAAAAAATACCTCTAGATTTTAATTTGGAAAGCATAAAGCAGTTTAACTTCATGTAACAGCAATTTGATCATGGAGCAAGAATTGGTTGAACATCATGGTCCTTGCCATAATCATGAAAAATATCTCCTATTGCTGATTTCTTAACACTGAGTATGACTTTAAAGGCATAGAATGATAGAGGAATAAGAAGGAACAGAAAGGATGGGCAAAGGGAAATAATACAATATGGGTATGGTTCTTTAAAGGTAGGCCCATGTATTTAATGAGGCTTACTCTTGGTTAACTCTATGGAGGATTAAAACTGGAAAGTAATTTCAATTCACTTCTTTTGTTGCTTTGGGCCAGTCTCATCTGATTGAAACAATAGAGTAAAACACTGCTATGGTTTGCAATCCATTTTCGTTTCTCATATATGCAAAATAATTAACTAAAGTTAAATGCATAATTGGGTGACTAATAACTGAAAAATACTGTTGCATTCTTAAATTGGCAATTGTGCCTATAGGCATGCCTAGTTTGCTTCTGAGCTGGCATTTAACTGTAATTCTATTGCTAATAAATAGTAGCAACCAAAGGACAGCTAACACAGTTTTTAAAATGAGAAAAATGAATTTAAATCAGTGAGACAACTCATAGGAAAGCAGCTTTAGTGGGCAATAGCATTTTACAGTCTGGACACAAATTCATTTAAAACTCAATCAACCAATCTCTGCACATTAGCTTTTTGCTGAGTAAATAAAAAAGATTTTGATATTTCAGTATTATGTTTCTATCACGAATGACTGATGAAAAAAGGCTTAAATAAATGTGGGCATTACAATAGCCACTGATGGCTCAGACCTCAATTGAGGCAACAAAAATTGTGTTTATAGCCTTCCTTTGAAAAACGGAAGACTTTGATTACATTATTGTTAAAAGTGTAAGACAGATAGCTTTATCTAATGACAGCTTGCAAGGTGCCTTTGTAAAATAAAAAAAGGCCCTATTTGGGGTTTTTAATTTGGTTGCTCTTAGGCATTTTAGAACTATTGAAAAAGGTAAACAGATTTTATCTGACTCTGAGTAAATAATTACTTAAGTGGTGTATCAGTGACTGCAAGAGACTGCCAGCAAAAATTGCAGGTAAGAATAAGTAACTTCTGATATGAGAAAAGGTAACTGTTAAGTCCTGAGCATGGGCGCAAGGAATGGAGACGAGACATCGAACGGTGACTTCAACTCTTTATTGCAAAATAAGAACAGAGCAAATACTCGGGCAGCAGCAGCTCTTTTATAGAGCTGGCTACTGTCAAAACAACCAATGATTTGAGTTTACCGCTTTCACAAGCATCCAATAAGAGGAGCCCATTTAACAGCCAATCAGACTGGCCAGAAATGACCAATCACGACTCGCTATTCGTGGGCCAATGAGAAGTGCAGGATTACAAGCCTGCTGTAAAGTAAAGCTGTATAGGTCTGTATCGCTGAGTTGGCTTAGTCCATAACAGTAACCCTGTATTTCCAAACCATGTGTAGTTTAACTGTGACATACTATGTTGCATGACACATAAAGTAAACCTAGGGTAACAGCTGAGTCAGGCTAGTTTTTCATTCAGGATTTTGCAGGAATACTGCTACAGAATTGTAAAGGATTCAGTTCCTTGACCCACTCTGCAAAGGAAATGTGGCCACGCATTCAGCATTGTCTTTACCTTCCATAAATTCTAATTATTCATTTGGTTATCTGAGAGACATGTATGCTACTGTATCTCTTTGCAATCTAAAACTGTAATGAATCAGGGAATATGGACTTGCTATTAAAATTAAACAGTTGTATGAAAGTGTCATCTTCCTGTTCTTGCTATCCGTATATTTTTCTTAGGTTACCAATAGAATAGAAGTACAAATTCATTAGAAATAAAATTTGATTTGATGACAATTAACTTGATAGCTTTTAAAAATATATGTATAAATAGGTTGCATCTGGAGATGTGGTTTGACATTATGTACTTACTAAAATAGAACAAAGAAAAAGAATAAAGCAATAGGAAGAATAAGCAAAGCAACAATAGCAATCCGCCCCCTCTCTTACACACACACACACACACACACACTTGCGAGGCCATTAAAAACAGTTTGGGGCATTGGTAATATGTAAAACTTTCTTGACTGAGCATTAAAAACAGTTAAAAATCCACAATTAGCCCGAAAGGATGATGATGAAAAAGAACTAAGAAACTTGTTGACGAGAACAACCTGAAAGATTCCACCATCAAAATAGTTCATGAACTGGCGCTAATGCAGTGTTTTCTTAAAGTTTTCTTTTAAAACCCCTAAAAATGATTTATCAGCTTGTTGATAAATTCATGTTGTTCATGCTGAAAAATAATACAATATGAAAATCTCATCAGTTAATTATAAGATGTGGTAGCAGTAGCAAATGCATCCATTTTAATTTTTAATACAATAATACTGTTAAAGGTAACCTCTTCAAACAACTGCTCTTTTAGGGTTCTCCATAAATTTTAAAAGTGGAAAGGTATTCTGTGATGAAACAGTTTAAGGAACCATTTATCTGTGCTAAGTCCTTGTTGAATAAAGTTGGTACTTACTCTTCCAGCAGGAGCTTTGAATTCATTACACCCTGAAATTGTCAGAGAGGACCAAAGATGGATACTTCCTAGATCTAGGGAGTCCAAATAACTATAGCATCCAGATTCACCATTATTGTGCTTGAACCTTTTTTTTCCATTTAAACTATCATAGCTCTGAGACATTTAGACAAATTGTGGACAATATCACATAGAGAACTCAAAGTTTAGATGTACAACTGGGTGTGTACTGATGATACCTAATCCACAAATGATGGAAGACCTCATCCAGATCTTTTATGTAGATATTAAAAAGAAGGGACAACAGCATTTAGCCTTGTGGACCTCTACCTATTGGTGAAGGCTCAGTCCTTCCTCACCACCACTCATCAACATTGACTGGACCTCACCATGGAGAAAAGAATTGCAGAAGCATAAATGTGTTCTAAACTTTCCCTATAAATAGTCCACAAGGATACCATGTTTGATATCAGCAAACTACAGTATTATAAGCTTAATTTCTCTCAAAGATATGTACACTCTGTTAAATACAGACTGAATAAGATCCAAAAGGCAAAATGGGTTATGAAAGTTACACCCTCCAAAAGAAAGCAATATTTCTGATCTTAGGATCCTTATGTAAAGGTTTCCCTGTCTAATTTTGTCCAACTCTAAGGTTTCTTGGTTGAGGGAGCCAGTGTTTGGACAGTGTTGTCTGAAGACATTTTCTGTGATCATATGGCCAGCATGGCTATATGCTAAAGGCACATGGAACACTGTTGCCATCCCAGCAAAGTGGTACCTATTTATGTATTCACATTTGCATGCTTTGGAATTGTTAAGTGGGCAGGAGTAAGGGTAAGAATGGGAGCTTACTGTTGTGTGTGTACCATAGTTAATAAAGTATGAGCTTGAGGTAAAGTGCAGGGTTCTGGCCCTGCACTTCTGATTGGCTGTTAGGTAGCCAGATCGGATTGGTTAGTTCTTAGGAATCCGATTGGCCCTTAACAGAGGATTATTATTGGTTTAAAGTGCTAGCGTTCATAGCTCGCTATTGGACAATTCTCACAAAGGTTGCCTATATAAGGCAGGGTTCACTGTTATTGTTTTTGAGAAGTCACTATGCAATAAAGAGCTGAAAGTCACTATTCAGTGGCTGTCTCCATTTACTCCAACCCATGTCCAAGTACTTAACACTGGCGACGAGGGTGGGATTTGGAGACGTCTGAACCTAAGAAGTCAGGAAGCAATACCGAGTACGTGAAAGATGACGCCAACAATGGAACCATGTCCAGCGGCATCATACCACCCGCTCCGTTCGATCCAAACCAAAAGGATTGGGAATCCTACATGGATCGCTTACAAATGTTTCTTGAGACAAATAATTTGAAGGACACCACACCAGCAAAAAAGCGGGCACTGTTCCTGACACATTGCGGCCCAGCTGTTTTTAAAATGGCAAAAGCACTCGCCAAAACTCAAGAAGTGAAAGCCATGAGCTGGGATGACCTTGAACCCATCCTGAGAGACCATTACACGCCAACCGTGCCTACACTCGTGAGATGCCACAAGTTTTATCAGAGGAACCAGTGAAAAGGAGAGAGTGTGGCCAATTTCGTGGCGGACCTCCGGAATTTAGGGGGCCTCTGCGGGTTCGCCGATTTAGAAGAAGCACTAAGAGATCGAGTAATTCTGGGATTAGATGCACTAGGCGTGCAGAGCAAGCTGATGGCGAAAGGTGACATCAGCCTTGCTGACGCCATCGCCAAAGCCACGGCTGCAGAGGCGACCAAAAAGTCGGCTGCACAATTACGGCGGAGCCGCACTCCGGCAACACAACCGACTCGCGAAATCTCACCCAACTCAGAAGGGCAGTTTCTAACGACGCACCACGAGGACCTCTCTTCATCGTCAGACAGCAACGAAGAAGGGGTCCATCGACTGCGGTCCGACTGGGATCCTCGCCCTAAGCCCTTACGCCCTTGCACTGGCTGTGGAGCAAACCATGCCAGGGCCGAATGCAAATATCGCGACGCACTCTGCCATGAGTGCGGGAAACAAGGCCACATCAGCCAGGTCTGCCGCAGCTTACCAGGACCCAGCCAGGCCTCAAAAGGGGCCAACTATCACCAATCGACCGGAAACCGTCCTGTAAGGCGAGAGCCAGTAAACCACTCCTACAGAAATCGAGCTTTGCAAAAAGAAGAGGCTCACCATACTATCACTATAGGTCACGCCTCAGTTTTGGACACTAAGTAAATTCGAGTCACGGTAGCCATCGAGAACCAGCCTTGCCACATGGAGGTCGACTCGGGATCGTCCCTCTCAATGGTGTCTTGGAAGACACTCAAGCAACTTATCCCCACAATCCAACGCCAAGACCTCCAATTTCAACGCCTCATCCTCAAGGACTACCAAGGAAATCGAATCCCTGTGGTCAGGTCCTGCCGAGTCCGAGTCTCCTTCAAAAAGCATACAGCGTACTTACCTCTAACGATCATCGGCAGAGATAGGCCTAGTCTATTAGGCCTCCAATGGTTTGCGCCACTAGGTATCGAGGTGGCTGGCGTGAACCGAGTTGGTGGTTGTGAGTTGGAGGAAGACCTTGTTTCTGAGTTCAGCGACGTCTTCGCGGACCATTTAGGCGAGTATAAGGGGACCCCAATCTCATTTAGTTTAGATCCAAAATTAGCCCCAATTCGCTTTAAGCCCCGTCGAGTTCCATTCGCTCTTAAAGCTAAGATCGATGAACAACTCGACAAGCTAATTGCTCAAGGGGTGTTGAAGCCCAGCGATCACTCTCCATGGGAAACCCCTATTGTAACACCCATTAAGTCAGACGGGTCAATCCGAATTTGTGGGGACTACCGGGCCACTTTAAACCACACCCTACAGCAGAATGCGTATCCACTTCCGGTGGTGCAGCACCTCCTCCATTCCTTGGGAGGCGGAAAGGTTTTCGCTAAATTAGATTTAGCTCAAGCTTATCAACAACTACCAGTGGATGAAAAGACAGCCCAAGCCCAAACAATTGTAACGCACAGAGGTGCTTTTAAATGTACTCGATTGCAATTTGGGGTTAGTGTGGCCCCGGGGATATTCCAAAGCCTCATGGAAAGGTTGTTACAGGGAATCAAGGGCATGGTTCCGTATTTTGATGACGTATTAATTGCAGCCCCTAACAAAAAAATCTTGCAGGATCATTTGAAATGTGTTCTTAAAAAATTCCAAGAGGCAGGACTTCAGGTGAAAAAAAATAAATGTCACTTATATACTGACAGTGTTGAGTTTCTAGGGTATCGGATTGATAGCCAGGGCATCCACCCTACCGAAAGTAAATTAAAGGTGATAAAAAATGCCCCCAGACCACGTAACAAGGCCGATCTCCAGGCATTCTTAGGCCTCATTAATTTCTATAATGTATTTTTACCACACAAGGCGACTGTTGCTGAACCGTTACACCGGTTATTAGATAAAAAAGCATTGTGGGTATGGGGTTACCGGGAAGAACAAGCATTCCGGAATGTTAAAAAATTGCTCACATCTGACTCTGTACTTATGCAGTATAACGAGACTTTACCATTAGTTATAACCTGCAATGCCTCGCCCTTCGGGGTGGGTGCCATTTGGAGTCATGTACTGCCTAATGGGAACGAAGCCCCTGTTGCATACTTTTCGAAGACTCTCTCACATGCAGAGCGGAACTATGGACAAATTGATAAAGAAGCTCTCGCAATTGTTTCAGCTGTAAATAAATTTCATGAATATGTGTATGGAAGGACATTCACCATTATAACTGACCACAAACCGTTGCTAGGGATAATAGCCGGGGACAAGCCAACCCCCTACATATCATCCCCTAGAATGACCCGATGATCCGAATTCCTAGCTGCTTATAATTATCGCCTTCAATATCAACTGGGAAAAGCCATTCCCCATGCCGATGCATTAAGCCAAGCACTGCTTCCAGAGACTCTCGACGATCCGGCACCAATGGCAACCACGTTGCAGATCGAAACACTCAACTCGCCACCTATGACCGCCCGAGACATCACGAGAGAAACCAAATGAGACCACACCCTAGCTCGAGTCCTAGGCTGGGTAGAACGCGGATGGCCATTGGACCAAGTCCCAGATGACTTCGCACCGTTTAAAGCAAGATAGACTGAACTTTTTTCCCAAAAAGGCTGTGTCATCTGGGGCGATAGAGTCGTTGTCCCAGAATGACTCCGGAAGACGCTGCTACAAATTCTGCCTGAGGGCCACCCTGGCATCATGCGGATGAAAGCACTTGCACGAAGCTATGCATGGTGGCTGGGCATGGACCGGCAAATCAAGCAGTGGGTCAAAGCGTGTACCAATTGCCAACAAGCCAGCAACACCCCACCAAAAGCCATGCCTACTGAATGGGAGATACCACGTGGACCCTGGTCCAGAATCCACCTGGATTTCGCGGGGCCAACCAAGGGATATACCTTCCTGCTGACAGTCGACGCATACTCCAATTGGTTAGAAATGCATCGTATGACGACCAAAACTTCTGAGGCAGTGATTAAGATCCTAAATAGACTCTTTGCAACCCACGGATTGCCTGACGTCCTGGTGTCCGATAACGGGCCACAGTTCACGGCATTGATGTTCGAGCAGTACCTCGCTGACCGTGGCATCCGCCATGCACTCACCTCGCCTGCGCACCCTGTGACCAATGGCCGAGCGGAACGCATGGTCCAATTTGTTAAAAAGACTTTGCAAAAAATGGACTATGACAATATTGATGACAAAGTCAACCAAATTCTCTTTTTGCAACACATAACTCCCCATAGCGTCACTGGCAGAACTCCCGCAGAACTACTGATGGGACGAAGACTCCATTCCCACCTCGACCGGTTGCACCCTGCTTACGAACCGGAAAAGCCAATAGGATCCAGTGGCCGCTGTCGCACTTTCCAGGTAGGAGACCGCGTTTATGCACGGAACTTATCAGGCGATCCGTTATGGATAGAGGCAACGGTAGTGCGAGTGACCGGCCCCAAATCCTACGTAGTGAAATGCTGTGACAATAGACTGTGGAAATGGCATATCGACCAATTATGGTCACGGCTCACAACAGCCAGTCAACAACTCCCCCATGACCAAACTGAGAGGGGGCGAGGTACAGAAGAAGATGACGCTCCAGGGAACCTGCTCGAAGGGAGCGACGAATCAAGTGAGACTCAGGAAATGGAGCAGGAAGGAGAATTGTTTGCACCGCAAGAAATTGCACCTGAGCAAGAAGCAGAGACGCTGCCAAACAACAATCTACCTCAACAGGATTGCAATCAACCAGTCCAACGAAAATCCGAAAGACTTAAAAGACAACCGTCCTATTTAAAGGACTATCTAACTACACCGTAATTAAGAAGCCAGGCGGAAGGGGTGTTGTGTATGTACCATAGTTAATAAAATATGAGCTTGAGGTAAAGTGCAGGGTTCTGGCCCTGCACTTCTGATTGGCTGTTAGGCGGCCAGATCGGATTGGTTAGTTCTTAGGAATCCGATTGGCCCTTAACAGAGGATTATTATTGGTTTAAAGTGCTAGCGTTCATAGCTCGCTATTGGACAATTCTCACAAAGGTTGCCTATAAAAGGCAGGGTTCACTGTTATTGTTTTTGAGAAGTCACTATGCAATAAAGAGCTGAAAGTTCACATTCAAAGACTGTCTCCATTTACTCCAACCCATGTCCAAGTACTTAACACTTACCTTGCTGTGTGGCACTTAGGTCAACTCAAGCTATCAGTTTTGCAAATCACATGTTCAGCCTCTTTAATTGCTGAATCATTACCCACTCCCCATTATATGGGTTCTTAGCAGTGGTGGGATTCAAATAATTTTACAACTGGTTCTCTGCCTTAATGATTTCTTCCAACTATCAGTTCATCAAACAGCTCAGAAAGAGCAAAAGAAGGAAATACTTTATTTCTTCCACTTCCCCACAGAAGTCAAATATTTACAATAATTACAACAAAGAGTAATTGCCCATTTCAATTAGACATATATTATATTATAGGTTTGTACTAATACTGAATAAAATACCAAGGTTAGGTATTTTATGAATGAAACATTTTTAAATAGTCTGTTTTATTTAAAATATGCCAAGCCTAGTTTTCTACCATAAATGCAGAATATATTAAAATAAAATATTTGGACAAAATAATAGCTTAGAACTTTGAGAAAGGGCACTTGGACTTAAAAATAAGAAGTCTTTTCCTTTGATAAAATTACATCAGGCTAACATTAAATTAAGAGTAGCATGTTCAAACTTCATGCACTTTTGAGTCTCAAAATGGCATGTCTTCTAAGGCTTTGATTTATGTAAGAAGTGTATATAAAAGATGCCTAACTCACCATTCCTTGCCTTTGTCTTTTGTCAGCAGCAAAAATGCAATGTTGTGCTTTGTCAATGCACCAAGCAGTCCAAATGCCAATGACTTAAGTATATGTTTTTCTCCTATGCAGCTTTTTTTCATAAAAGAAAATGAATGCATTATTCAAGTGATGCTAATTAAGGGTTTTAAATGGATTTAGGGGGAAGGGAATGAAAATTTGATGTGTGCATAGATGGAGAATACAAAGCATTCATTAAAGTGCTGTGCACGAAGCACACCAAGAAAGTGAAGCATCAAAAGACCTCAAACAGAGATATTTTATTTGTATTCTGTGCCCAAACATGACAACTTTTCAAAAAGTCTTACCAGGAGGCCTTTGAGAGGAAAAGGCAGCCATCAGTTATGTCAGTGATTCAGATCTTTATTTAACTGTTCCGAACTAAGCAAACTCGTTAGCTTGTAATTCTAATAGTTTTCCTTCCACGACAGGCTCATAAACCTGCACTTCTGATTGGCCTGCTGATAGCGGATCATGATTGGTCGTTGTTGGCTGATCTGATTGGCTGTTAGCGGGTCACCGCTGATTGGACACTCCCAGCGCAGCAAATTCAAATCATTGGGTGTTGTGACAGCAGCCAGCTCTATAAAAGGAGCTGCTGCTGCCCTAGTATTTTGCTCTGTTCTGAAGTCACTAATAAAGAGTTGGAGTCACTATTCGATGCCTCGTCTCGATTCCTTGTGCCCACTCTCCCAGATCTAACACTGGCGACGAGGATGGGATGCGGAAACAATAGAGCTAACTGAACACTCATTGAATGCTAACAGAGCACGTGGCTGAGGGCGCACCAATAGCAGCAGAATGACCAGCGGCGCCCACTCCATTTGATTCGGCTAACAAAGACTGGGACTCATATATGGACAGGTTTCAGATGTTCCTGGAAACCAACAACCTGAAGGATGCTATGCCTGGCAAGAAACGAGCTGTATTCCTGACCCATTGCGGGCCCGCCACTTTTAAGATGGCAAAGGCACTCACAAAACCAGCTGAAGTCAAGACGATGGACTGGGACAACCTCGCCCCAATCCTCTGGGCCCATTATGCCCCAGTGGTGCCAACACTCATCAGGAGACACGAGTTTTACCAGAGGGACCAACAGGAAAGTGAGAGTGTTGGAGACTTCATCGCGGACCTCAGAAACCTGGGGGGACTCTGTGGCTTCGTCAATCTCAAAGAAGCCATGAGAGATCAAATTGTTCTGGGTCTAAGAGACCCCACAAACTGGAGCAAGATTATGGCGAAGGGGGACATCGGCCTCGCAGATGTCATCGCCTATGCTACTGCAGCAAAAGCAACCAGGAAGTCGGCAGCTTGAATGTGCCAAGCAAACGGACCACACCACCAATTTGCCAGTGACACTACGCCCCTCCCCAAGAGGCACACAACGACCACCCACCATGAAGACCTGGAATCCTCATCAGAAAGCGAGGAAGAGGAGGTCAACAGACTCAGGTCAGAACATGATCAGCGACATCAACGGAATCATAAGCCCTCATATCAGTGTGCTGGATGCAGGGGAAACCACCCGTGATCAGACTGCAAATTCCTAGACACACTCTGCCGTTCCTGTGGAAAGAGGGGCCACATTTCAAAGGTCTGTAGAAGCAAGCGAGGGTCCAGCCCAAACCAAAGAGAAAATAATTTCCAGCAGACAACAGGCACCCCACCAGTAAATCGGGACTGCCCAAGCAACCAATGGAACCACTACTACAGAAATCGAGCACCAGCCACTTCTACCAGATGAAAAGAGGCGCACCAAACCATCACCACTGGCCACACTTCATCCCTTGATGCAAGAACAATCCGAGTAAAGGTCACCATTGAGAATCGACCATGCGTTATGGAAGTTGACTCCAGGTCTTCCCTATCAATGGTTTCCTGGAAAACCCTCAAACAGCTGATCCCTGACATCCATCGCCAGGACCTCAGCATTCAGAGAATTATATTAAAGGACTACCAAGGAAATAGGATCCCAGTCACCGGTTCCAGCCACGTCCAAGTCTCCTTCAAAGACCACACCGCAACCCTACCTCTTACCATCGTCAATAAAGATTGACCCAACTTAATAGGCTTGCAGTGATTCGCGCCACTAGGAATCGAACTGGCGGACATCAACCAGACAGAAGGCGATGACTGGGAAGCAGCCCTTGTCCAGGAATTCCAGGAAGTTTTCACTGAGAAGCTAGGCAAGTACAAGGGATCCCCCATATCGTTTAATCTCTGCCCTGATATTGCACCCATTCGCCTTAAGCCTCATCGAGTGCCCTTTGCACTCAAACCAAAGATTGATGAACAATTGGACAAATTAATAGCCCAGGGCGTGTTGGAACTGATTGACCATGCCTGATGGGAGACTCCAATTGTAACCCCCATAAAACCTGACGGATCTTTGAGAATTTGTGGGGATTACAAGGCCACCCTAAACCACGCACTTCAGCAGAGCGCTTACCCCATGCCTGTGGTCCAACACCTCCTTCACTCCCTTGGGTGCGCAAAAATATTCGCAAAATTGGACCTAGCCCAGGTGTACCAGCAGCTGCCTGTAGATGCAGAGACCTCAGAAGCCCAAACTATAGTTACGCACAGAGGTGCGTTCAAATGTAATAGACTCCAGTTCGGAGTGAGTGTAGCACCTGGCATCTTCCAAAGTCTGATGGAGAGATTGCTACAAGGCATAAAAGGGTCGTGCCATATTTCGATGATGTCTTGATAGCCGCCCCCACTAGAAGTTTACTAGAAAAGCGACTAAGAATGGTCCTCCAAAAATTTAAAGATGCTGGCCTGAAGGTTAAGAAGGACAAGTGCCAACCATAGTTATACTGAGAGGGTTGAAATCCTTGGTTACCTTCTTGACAAACAGGGAATTCACCCTACTGAGAAAAAAATTGGCTGCAATAAAAAAAGCCCCGAGACCTAGGAACAAAACAGATCTCCAAGCCTTCCTGGGACTCATTAACTTTTATAACATCTTCCTACCCCAGAAGGCGACTGTTGCTGAACCCCTGCATAGACTCCTCGACAAGAAAGCTTCCTGGGTCTGGGGACATCGAGAAGAGCGAGCTTTTCAGCAAGTAAAACACCTTTTAACATCAGATGCTGTATTGATACAATATAACGAGACTTTACCCTTAACTGTCACCTGTGACGCCTCACCGTTTGGAGTAGGAGCCATCCTGAGCCACGTCCTGCCAAACGGTACTGAGGCGCCCATTGCATTTTTTTCTAGAACTTTATCTAAAACTGAGAGAAACTATAGCCAACTAGATAAAGAGGCTCTCGCTATTGTGTCTGCGATCAAATGATTCCATGAGTATGTATATGGGAGATCCTTTTCTATAATCATCGATCACAAACCATTACTTGGCATCTTGGTGGGGGATAAACCAACTCCCCTCATCTTATCGCCAAGAATGACACACTGGTCAGAGTTTCTAGCCGCATATGATTACCAACTGCGACACCGACCGGGGAAAGCCATTCCCCATGCTGACGCTCTGAGCCGCTCTCTGCTACCAGAAGTCCTGGACGACCCAGCTCCAACCCTAGCTTCACTACAAATCGAGACACTTCCGTCATCACCACTGACTGCATAAGACATTGCATCCGAAACAAGGAAGGACCCTTGTTTGGCACGAGTCCTCAGCTGGGTGGAAAGAGGTTGGCCTGACAACGAACTCAACAACACCTTCAAGCCTTTCAAACACAGGCAGACAGAACTTTTCTCCCAAAAAGGATGTGTTTTATGGGGAGACAGAGTCGTCATCCCAGGAAGACTGCAGTATAAGGTCCTAAAACTATTGCATGATGGACATCCGGGCATCGTGCGAATGAAGGCACTAGCAAGGAGCTACGCTTGGTGGCCAGGTATAGATAAGCAAATAGAAACCTGGGTCGCCACCTGCAACAAATGCCAGGAAACACGCTCAGCTCCACCAAAAGCACCACCAACTGAATGGGAAGCACCCCGAGGTCCCTGGTCCCGTATCCACATCGATTTTGTGGGACCCACCAAGGGGCATACATTTCTCATAACAGTGGATGTCTATTCCAACTGGCTTGAGGTCCACAAAATGAAGAGCACCACCACAGAGGCAGTCGTTAAAAATTTAAACAGACTATTTGCTGCACACAGCTTGCCAGATGTCTTGGTTTCAGACAATGGCCCACATTTCACCACCTTGGCATTTGAACAGTACCTAGCAGACCGGGGGATACGCCATGCTTTAACATCGTCGGCTCACCCTGTGGCCAACGGCAGGGCTGAACGAATGGTCCAGTTCATAAAGAAAACCTTACACAAGATGGAACAAGGGAACATCCACGATAAGGTGACAGGATGCTTCTCCTCCAACATATTACTCCAAACAGCACCACACACAAAACCCCAGCCGAACTCCTGATGGGCAGGAAACTTCGATCACATCTTGACTGACTACACCCTGCCTACACGCTGGAAAAGCCCTGGGGTCCAGCAGCAAGTATCGCACATTCAAGGTAGGCGACCCGGTTTTTGCAAAAAACTTTACCGGTGACCCATTGTGCATCCCCGCTACCATAACTCAACTTACAGGTCCCCGTTCCTACCATTTACAAACTGCTGATGGGAGACTGTGGAAGCGCTACATCAACCAGCTACGCTCCAGGCTGGTACCTATCCCCTTTACAAGCCCTGAACTCCAAACCAGGGGGGGAAGGGAAATCGAGGGGGGCGAAAACGAACTAGTACCTGACCCAGTACTCGAAACCCAGCAATCAACGCGACCAAACCTGAAATATTCATCTTCCGAAGAAGAGCCAGGGCAGATGGTCATCTCTCCACGAAGCCGCACGGTGGCATCAGCAAACCCAGAGAATCCAGATGACAGCCTTGATGGGAATAGGGATGACAACCCCGAGTCACCCAATGGAGAAGTCAGATCACCATTACCGCTGAGTTCAACAAACAGCCCACCGGAACCAGAGTCCGGGCAAAGACTGGTGGAGCAATGAAGATCAGGTAGACAGGTGAGACGACCTGCCTACCTACGAGAATACATCATTCCATCCTTGAGATGGAACCTAGGGGGGAGGGGTGTTCCGAACTGAGCAAACTCGTTAGCTTGCAATTCTAATAGTTTTCCTTCCACGACAGGCTTGTAAACCTGCACTTCTGATTGGCCCGCTAATAGCAGATTGTGATTGGTCATTGTTGGATGATCTGATTGACTGTTAGCGGGTTGCCGCTGATTGGACACTCCCAGCATGGCAAACTCAAATCATTAGGTGTTGTGACAGCAGCCAGCTCTATAAAAGGAGCTGCTGCTGCCCTAGTATTTTGCTCTGTTCTGAAGTCACTAATAAAGAGTTGGAGTCACTATTCGATGCCTCGTCTCTGTTCTTTGCGCCCACTCTCCCAGATCTAACATAACTGTAAAAAATTTTTTCAAAAATATTGCTATCAGTATTCTTGAAACCATATTGGCATGAAGACTTTTTAAAATAAGTCTCCCAAAATAAGTTAATTTATGAAACAAAACTTCTACAACTGAGACCTTCAGATTCAGCCAGCATGGCAGTTAAATAAACAGAGGGAAGCTAATAAAGAAATCCTATATATTGTTCATAAATGTCTGAAACACTGCATAGCACCATAAACATTAGAGGCAGTTATTTTTATTTCTAATGTAATGTGTAGTTTATGAAGAATTCCTACCATCAGTTCTTCTATGTAAAACATTAAGACAGCATGTTCACAGCATGGAATATTCTTCACACCAGGATCCCTACAATCTCATTATGAAAATTAGGCCCACTCACATTATTACATTTTCACATTCCAGGCTCACTAACACAGATGTTATCTTGCAACTGCTTCTAGTCCAGCTTTTTCATGCCTTAATAGCAAACTTAAGACCTCACTGCTTTCCTCCAGTTTCATTATTTCACGGTCTGTTCAGATTTCTTGTCTGCTTCGAAGTTCAGCATTAGTTAGCTAAAACGCCGGCTTTTTAATCACATTATAATTAAATAAAATCCATGGTACTATATACTGTAGGAATAGAGTGCTCCAAAACACTAAGCACACTTTTGGTCCACGCACA
Organism: Hydrophis major; assembly: GCA_033807585.1. Lineage (NCBI taxonomy): Eukaryota > Metazoa > Chordata > Lepidosauria > Squamata > Elapidae > Hydrophis > Hydrophis major. The sequence continues at coordinate 133,685,980 of CM066331.1, forward strand.
TATCATATATTTAAAGGAAAGGAAAAGAATCATATTAAAAATTGGAAGATTTTCACACTTGAAAAGGGAGAGAACTTTATAGGCAACATAAAGACTTTAATACATACCCCGCCTAAGACTAGCCAAGATTTCTGGTGACAGACAGAAATGTTCACATTGTTTTTGAAAAGTAACACTGATATGATTTGAAATTGCCTTTTCAGGATAATCTTTCAGCTTCCTAGCCTATGTCAGATATTACTTAGCTTTTGTAGATCAGTCAAAGCACTATCTCTAAATGCTGCTTTGTGTATGACTAGAACCTATGTAGATTTGGTAAGCAAGTGATTTTGTTCCAAAAGTGTTTTTTTTTTTTTTTTTCAAAAGGCAACTGGACTTCCTTTGTTTTTGCTTTTGAAGATATTTCGTTTTTCATCCAAGAAACTTATTTGGTTCTGACCAAATGGTGGAGAATGGAAAGTTTTATATTCTTGTATGAGAAACAAAATGTAATCAAGGAAAAACAAAGAGAGACCAGTTGCCTTTTGAGAAAAGCACCTTGGGACAATTGTGATCTGGATGACTAAGATTCTCCATAGACTTTAAGCAAGTGAATGTTCTCCATCCTCTCCAAGTGATTGAGAATGAGAATACTAATCTAACCTATACATTGTTTGTTTGGCACAGCTCTTGTAACATGAGTTCCAGAGAGTTCTAATAGTTTCAAATAGTGCTTTTTTTTTTTTTTTGAAGTTTCCATACCACATATAAGCTATTTGCAAGTAGAATTACTGAGATGTAACCAAGGTTTGAAAGCTAGTAGTGTATAGGGATTAAGGCAGTAAACTAAAAACCAGGGTTTCATGAGTTCTGGTTCCACATTAGGTATAAAACCAACTGGGTGACCTGAGGTTAGACCCCCACTGCCCAGGAAGAAGGCAGTAATGGCAAACTACTTCTGAAACCTTGCAAATAATACTTCAATCAAGACTAATCAGGATAGTGGGTCAAACACTAATTCAAAGGATCACCTCCCACCCAAAAAGACTCCCAAGATATAGATAACTTGCAAAATATGTCAGGGTGAAAGGCCATAATTGAAACAAAGTATATAGCTGATACGTGTACAAATTATAGTGGATAGAAAAATAACTGCAAATACTAGTAAAATTCTCACTCAATCAAAAGCTAAGCAACATAATCTGAGATCAGGCCATTACCAAAACAAAGAACAGATGGAAACTGAATCTAACTCAGAAGACAACCACAGGTAAGATTTTTTAAAAAAATGCAAGAAATGCGAACACTGTTATAAATAGAACTTGCATTTGATACACAGCAGTTGCTCAAATTCTTTTGTAATAGCTTTTTACTTTCTCTATATAAATACAATTTGTCAGAAGTTCTTGAATTCCTGTGTGCCTCTTTAATTGCTTCAAGTCTAGCATGCAGGGGAGAAGTCAGTTTTACCTATGCTCTTAAAGTATGTTATTTGTCCTTCATCATTTTGCCTTTTTTTTAAAAAAAAAATAGCACATTCTATTTACAAAGAAAACAGTACCTCCATTGCATGTTTAAATTTTAGTTAGAGTCATCTAATAGCAATAATGTGAACCAAGTTATTGAAATATGCAGCTAGGAATGGGATTCCTTAGGCCTTGAAAAAAAAGAGATTGACTTGGTGTCAAAACACATACATGCTCACGCATGCCTGCTGGCGATAAACAAAATCATTATCAATAATGTACGAAATATCAGATGATCAGTGTTAAGTTATACATGTACTAAATCATTTTTACAGTGTTTTATCTGAAATAATTCACACACACACACACACACACACACACACACACTTGCATATCCAATGATAAACTTAATGCTTATACTGAAAAAGAATTTAACTTATTTTACATATAGTGAATCCAGCTGCGGCAAGAATTACAGCACAACCCAGGAGGGGATGCTACCGGTTCTGGCCGGCTCTGTAGAACCGGTAGCTCTGAAGAGCAGCAGACACAGAACCGGTTCTGTGTCTCTTGCTGTTTGGCCCACCTGTCCGCCCGGGCTCTTACCTGACTTTTATTTCCTGCTTTTTCAACCTCAGCTGTTTTGTGCAGCACAGCTGAGACTGAAAAATCACTAAAGAAGGCTTTTTTCAAATGCTGCACACCCACACACAGTACTTATCAGCTGTCTGTGAGGCACAGCTTTTATTGTATTACACATGTGCACAGAGCGTGTCTGGCACACATGCGCACGGAGCATGCATCTATGCGCAAAATGTAAGTTCCGAACCGGTAGTAACACTGGTTGAATCTCACCCCTGAGCACAACTCCTATTATTAAAATATAAAATATAAAAATATTTGTGGGTCTTTCAGGATGAGATAGGATATAGATGGCCTTATCTGAGCTTGGAAGATACATAGGCTTAGACCTCATTCGGGCCTATATGGGAGACCACCAGAGAGTTCAGGGTTAAGAAAAATGAAAAATGAAAAGCATGAACAGCATATATGTTGCTTTTCTATGTTCCCATAGCTGTTTTATTTTACTTTCTTTCACACTGAAGAACTTTGGCAGCCTTGGTGATCAAACGTTTGACTTACATGTGCTATCAAATGTCAGCATGCCATATGACTTGAATACACTAAATTAATATTTGAAACTTCTATGTGGTTCAATTCTGTCCATACTAGTATTATACAATCCCAATATAATTAATAATCTAACACAAGGGTGTCAAATTGGTGGCATGCATCACAAACAGGCCATGCCCACGCCAGTTCTGCAAAGAGAAAAAACATCATGAAATATCACATGATGCATCAAGTTTGACACCCGTGATCTAGCAGGCCAGCACTCATATTATAGTAAACAATGTAAAATCTGACTTGTATTTTTACTTGAAAAGGTTTTTAGAAAATATTCCATTTAATGCTTAAACATGGTTTTCTGAACTGTTTATTAACCAAAAGTATTCAACATGTTCATTTATCTAAGGGTCTTCAAACTTGACAGCTTTAAGACTTGCGGACTTCAGCTCCCAGAATTCATCCTCCAGTCATGTTAGCTCAGGAATTCTGGGAGTTGAAGTCCACAAGTCTAAAACTTGCCAAGTTTGAAGACCCTTGGTAAAATCATTCTCAAAAGCATATATATATTCTAGGAACAATATCTGAAATTAACAAGTGAATAGAATAAGAGTGGGATAAGACAAATTATATTAGGGTCTTGTATATAGCATTTAAGGTATTTGCATATAAATTAATAGATGTTTATCCAGGAGCTAGAGCAGCTGGTGACTTCCAGGTACTTTGAATTGCATGTCCCACAATCTTCTTATCATTCTGCTAATTAAAATATTTCTTTAAAAGTAAAGCCACTCCTAGTTTAGCATCTACCTGGTTTAGTAGCAATTCACAAATATAACATTAATAATTTAAAAATTCATTTACCTACAATGCAAACATTTATTACCAATTCCATTTGCCTAACAACAAAAATCTTCCATTGAACTTAATTGAGATCTGGTAACTTTCAAGTAGCAGGGTTCTGATCAACTAATGAAGGTCGCAGAGCTGAACTTGTTAACTTGCAGTTTGTACTTTTTCGGGAAGGACTGTGCTATGTAGAAAAGCAGTCAGGAAGCGATAGCTTCTTTAAGCGATATCTGCACCCTGTAAGGGAGCAAAAACGGGGGGAAATGGGTCAGGCAGAGGATACTTTAGAGCAGACATGTGAAACTCAAGGCCTGCGGGCCAGATCCAGCCCACAAGGTGATTAGTTCTGACCTGTGGGGCCAACCTGGAAATGGTGAGGGACTGACCCCTGCTGTCATACCCTTGGTAAAGTCAAACTCTGAGGGAGAGGAGGAACAGCCGACAGGGAATGGAGGTGTGGCTTCAGAGGTTGTGAAGGAGGCTGGGGAAGGGCAGAGGCCAGCTGGGCAATCAGAGGAAGAACCAGGCCCATCTCCTCTGCATCCCAGGTCATGCTGGGAGGAACTGAGAAGGACACAACTTGGCTTGCGAGAGAGGAGGCGGCCATGATCCTCCTCATTGGTTGCAGCTGGGGACACTAGTATATAAGAGAGATGATTACAAAACAGCATTGCCAAAAACAAAGCATGTTTTATTTTGGGCAGAAGTTATCTTGGTTGGCATCGTTCCAACAGACTGTGCCTTGTTATCTCTTTGAATTTGGTAATTACTTATCCTGTTCCGTTGTGGAAATCAATTAATTAATATTGCTGCCTATTCGCCCATGGCAACTTGAGGCAGATTTTTATTTATTTATTTTGCCAATTGTGTAAAAACAATTGTGCACAAAATTTTCTTAGTGTTTAGTGTGGTGGTTCTCTAGAAATATGCTCTGGAGAAAAGCTATTAGTTTATCTTTTCCTAAAAATACATTGGTTTTGAATGAGGGGAACTCCCACAAGAAATTCTAAATTAGCATTTGTAACTGTAGCAGCAGACTGACAGAGGTGAAGAAGCCATAACTTTCTCAAAGTTCAGTTCCTCGGGAGTTATGGGTTGCATATTTTGGATGCATTCTATATTTCACCCAATTTGAGGTACCTTATTTAAAAGAATGAAGCTTATGTTGCACTATTTCACCCATTTAAAGGTTATGGGAATGGAAGTTTTAGTATATACAGTAGACAAGAAGTATAAGAGAAGCCAGATTGCTGAAATCCAAGATATGATTAATCCTAATTCTGATCTGACAATAAGCAAAAACATAACTCAACTCGATCAGGGCAAAGCAATAGACGCAATCTACATAGACTTCTGTAAAGCCTTTGATTCAGTGGTACACAACAAACTACTACTAAAACTAAAATCTTACAGTATCTCTGGACATCTGCATAACTGGATAGAAACATTCCTGTCAAACAGACAACAAATGGTCAAAATTGGGAGTGTCCTATCAAATTCTGTACCTATCAACAGTGGTGTCCCCCAAGGCAGTGTTCTAGGACCAGCTCTCTTTATACTCTACATAAATGACCTCTGTGATCATATTAAGAGCAACTGTGTTCTCTTCGCTGATGATGTAAAGTTGTTCAACACCACAAACAATACTGTTACCCTTGAAAAGGACTTTGACTATGTATCAGAATGGTCAAACAAATGGCAACTTCAAATCTCAACAAATAAATGCTCTGTCTTGCATATTGGCAAAAAAATAAATAAATCAGAAAATAAAATACAGGCTGAATAGTCAAGACTTTGTTGAGGATCCAAACTTGTCAAGGACTTGGAGTACTCATCTCTAATGATCTAAGTGCTAGAGCTTATTGTAACTACATAGACAAAAAGGCATTAAGAGTTATTAATCTAGTCCTACGTAGCTTCTTCTCTGGTAATATCACACTAATAACTAGAGCATACAAAACATTTGCTAGATCAATACTCGAATACAGCTCATCAGTCTGGAACCCACATTACGTATCTGGTATTAGCACAGTTGAGAAAGTCCAGAAATATTTCATGAGAAGAGTTCTCCACTCCTCTACTCATAGCAGAATACCTTGTGCCACCAGACTTGAAACTCTTGAAAACCAAGAACTAGGCCATCTTCGGTCCGATCTAAATATAGTATATAAAAGCATGCCTACCATCCCTGTCCTATTATTTCTTTTTATTTTTCTTATATGTATCCATCTCATGTATTCAAAACTATGTTTATACTTATACCTGTTATCTTGTAAGAGATTGACAAATCAAATCAAATCTATCAATCAATCAATCAATAAATAAATAAGCATTACCACAACAAAAAATATTCACAGAGCTTTTCCTACTAACAGTGCTTGTAAAGTCCTCATTAAAAAAAGATCAGAGGTGGTATTGAGCAAATTCTGACCAGTTCTGGAGAACTGGTAGCGGATTTTTTGAATAGTTCGGAGAGCCAACAAATACCACCTCTGTCTGACCCTGCCCACATCTATTCTCTGCCTCCCGAGTCCCAGCTGATTGGCTGGGTCTTCTTTTGTTTCACTGCACAGGAGAACGGAGCTGGATTCGTGGGGTGGGGTGGGGAATGGGATTTTGCAGTAACCTTTCCCCAGGAGTGGGGAGGGAATGTCCTTCCCCTGCCATACCCACTAAGCCACACTACCAAGCCATGCCATGCCAATTTGGCTAGCATATCAAGCTAACTCAGATTCATCCGGAGGGCCTGATCCTGGAAGGCTCTCTTTCTTGCTCCAATCTAGAAACTGTTTTCCTTGGATTTACCCTCAGTTATGGTCTTCCCTCCATCTTCCTGAAAACTAGATGATGATGAAATATGAACACAGTTTTAGGAAGGATAAATGCAACTTAGATAAATGAGCAATCTCGCGATGCCCATTTTGAAAATATGGATGATGGATCTGCCAGGTTTGAAAATAAAATTACTACACATAATGTACTGTCTTTTCTCAGCTCTCAAAAAATTGTTCTTCCTGCTCCTTCAGTAAAATGCCACCCACACGCTGGCAGGTGGATTTGTAGAATAAACTGAAAATTAGGAAGCACTTAATGGCATTTTTCGTCTGTCAGATGAATGAAACAAGTCATTGAACTCTGCCTCATTTTTTTTTGAATGAAAACTATTAAATTATGCTGCATTAGATTAGCAAATTTCTGATGAACTCTGAGCCATAGAAGAGTTTGTCCTTTCTTCCTTTAATATTATTACATGTTTCAGGGATCAATGTTTGACTTGCTCCAGATCATTAAAAATATAGCATATATATGGATAGAAACATTCCTGTCAAACAGACAACAAATGGTCAAAATTGGGAGTGTCCTATCAAATTCTAGGATATATATATATATATATATATATATATATATATATATATATATATATATATATATATATATATATATATATATATATATATCCTAGAATTTGATAGGACACTCCCAATTTTGACCATTTGTTGTCTGTTTGACAGGAATGTTTCTATCCATATATATATATATATATATATATATGCATCTTTGGTTATTCGGGTTTTCTCCTGCGTAAGATTGGAAGTATCTAGGCAACGTTTCGATGAAGTCTCATTCATCATCTTCAGGCTTGGTCTTCAGCTCTGTGCTTCTTCCTTTTAACTGCTAGTGGGGGTGTGACTTGATTGGGTGGGGGCTTGGCTGTGTTCTGATTGGGTGGGGATGTGTTCTCATTGGTTGGGGGTTTGGCTGTGTTCTGATTGGTTGGGGGTTGGCTGTGTTCTGACTGGCTGGAGGCGTGTTCTGTTTAGGTGGGGGCTTGGTTGTGCGCAGGTTAGTCTTAGTTGCTGGAGGATTTGAGCTGGTGAGCTGTGAATACCCGCGAGAACCTCAGAAAACATATATGTTTTCTTAAGTTTTCACAGGTTTTCTTAAGTTTTCGCGGGTACTTACATGTATGGCATTCAGCTTTGTTCGGGTATTTTCCCACATTGTTATAGTTGTGCTTTTAAAGTTGTAGCAAAAAAAACCCTACAAAACAGACAGAAGATATTAGAAACACCAATCAAGCAGAACAAAGCAAACTCCAAGACCAGTAAACACAGACCAAGACTCCCAACCAGTCAGGATGAAGAAAAAACCATTCTGGCACAGCAGTAGGCTAGCATCAAATTTAAAACAGAAACGGCTGTGAAAGTCTGACTCACAGACGAACACTATACAGAAGCCTGATGATGGCAGATGAGATTCTGCTGAAATGTTGCTACAACTTTAAAAGCACAACTATAATAACATGGGAAAATACCTGAACAAAGCTGAATATCATACATGTAAGTACCCGCAAAAACTTAAGAATATATATCTATATATGTGTGTGTGTGTGTGTGTGTTTTCTTAAGTTTTCGCGGGTACTTACATGTATGGCATTCAGCTTTGTTCTGATATTTTCCCATGTTATAGCAGTGGTGCTTTTAAAGTTGTAGCAACGTTTCAGCAGAATCTCATCTGCCATCATCAGGCTTCTGTATAGTGTTTGTCTGTGAGTTAGACTTTTACAGTGGGTTCAGATTTAAATTTGGGGCAGCCTATTGCTGTGCCAGAATGGTTTTTTCTTCATCCTGATTGGTTGAGAGTCTTGGTCCGTGTTTATTGGTCTTGGAGTTGGCTGTGTTCTGCTGCTGATATCTTCTGTCTGTTTTTTTGGCTCTTTTTATATCTTGATTGGCTGCCAACATTGTGTTACTTTATATGTGTTACTTTAATGGACGGCTATCATTAGTTAGGAAGCTGGGTTTCATCTGGGTGCCTGGTTGGGGTGTGTTTGAGCTGGAGGTATCAGGGGATCTGTTTGTGCCCAGGTGTTTGCCTGGCTTGTGGTGTGGAGATTTTTTTGTTTGTGAGTGCAGGCTTCCAAATGATTGACAGCCTGATGGAATCATCTCTTCTGTTCATGCTTTCTGGTCTTTTTTTTTTTAATGTCTATGGCTTCTCTGATGATTCTGTGGCTGGGATTTTCTATAGTGGCTAGGGTTTTGGTGCCATTGAAGTTGATGCTATGACCTGTGGCTTCCATGTGTTGGACTAGTGAGGAAGTGTGTTCCAGCTTTTTGACTGCATTTTTGTGTTCCTCCAGGTGGGTACTTATTCTTCTATTGGTCTGTCCAATGTATATGGCCGGGCATGATGCATAGGGGACTTCGTATATGCCTTGGTTTTCCACGTCAATTTTGTCTTTGGGGTTCCTGAGGATGGCTGCTATTTTTCTGTCTATTTTGAAGGCAGTCTTGATGTGGTGTCTGTATAGTATCTTACTAATTTTGTCTGTAGTGCCTCTTATGCAGGGCAGGACAGCTGTTCCATGGGTCTGTTCATCCTCTGGGTCTCTATTATGTCTCAGTGTGTTTTTGTGGATCAAGTTGGTGATTTTGCTTTTTTGGAAGCCGTTGGCTGTCAATATTTAAGTCAGGATGCATAGTTCAGTCTTAATGTGTGTCTTGTCTGCCAGGAGTTTGGTTCTAGTAATTAGTGTTTTAGCCTCGGAGTTTATCTGTGCTGGGTGGTGGTGGGATTGTTTATCTGTGCTGGTTGGTGTGTGTTTTCTTCTGGTATACGGTGTGTCCTAGTGTGCCATCTGTTTTTTTTTGTAGATTAGTACATCTAGGAATGGTAGTTGTTTGTTTGTTTCTGTTTCTTACAAGCAGATCTTCTTGCTCCATGTGTAGATCTTTGATCATTTCCAAGAAAACTCACACTACTTTTTGGAAATGATCAAAGATCTACACGTGGAGCAAAAAAATCTGCTTGTAAGTTTTGACGTGGTTTCACTATTCACTCAAGTCCCGATAAAAGAGACCGTTGAAATCATCAAAAATAAATACCAACCAGCTAAACACCTCATGGAACTAACAGAACACTGCTTAACCAACACATATTTCATATACAAAGGAGAAAGATACAAACAAATTGAAGGAGCCCCCATGGGATCACCACTGTCACCTGTCATTGCAAACCTCTTCATGGAAGAATTCAAATCCAGAGCCCTGGCCAATGCCATCCTCAAACCCAAACTATGGTTAAGATATATCGATGACACATTCTTGATTTAGCCCCATGGAAAAGAAAACCTAAACAATTTCCTAACACACCTAAACAGCACACACCCCAAAATCAAGTTCACCATGGAAACGGAAACAAACAAGCAACTACCATTCCTAGATGTACTAATCTACAAAAAAACAGATGGCACACTAGGACACACCATATACCAGAAGAAAACACATACCAACCGCTACCTCAATGCCAAATCCCACCACCACCCAGCACAGATAAACTCCATGGCCAAAACAATAATTTCTAGAACCAAACGCCTGGCAGACAAGACATACATTAAGACTGAACTATGCATCCTGATTAAAGTATTGACAGCCAACGGCTTCCACAAAAGCAAAATCACCAACTTGATCCACAAAAACACACTGAGACATAATAGAGACCCAGAAGATGAACAGACCTATGGAACAGCTCTCCTGCCCTACATAAGAGGTACTACAGACAAAATTAGTAAGATACTACACAGACATCACATCAAGACTGCCTTCAAAATAGACAGAAAAATAGCAGCCATCCTTAGAAACCCCAAAGATAAAATTGACCTGGAAAACCAAGGCATACATGAAGTCCCCTGTGCATCATGCCCTGCTACATACATTGGACAGACCAATAGAAGAATAAGTACCCACCTGGAGGAACACAAAAATGCAATCAAAAAGCTGGAACACACTTTCTCACTAGTCCAACACATGGAAGCCACAGGTCATAGCATCAACTTCAATGGCACCAAAACCCTAGCCACTATAGCAAACCCCAGCCACAGAATAATCAGAGAAGCCATAGAGCTTGAAAAAAGACCAGAAAGCATGAATAGAAGAGATGATTCCACCAGACTGTCAATCATTTGGAAGCCTGCACTCACAAACAAGAAAATCTCCACACCACAAGCCAGGCAAACACCTGGGCACAAACAGATCCCCCCTCATACCACCAGCTCAAACACACTCCAACCAGACACCCAGATGAAACCTAGCTTCCTAACTAATGATAGCTGTCCATTTACCTGGAACCAAGCTGCACTATAAAGGCCTCCAATAAAGTAACACAATGTTGCCAGCAATCAAGAAACAAAAAGAGCCAAAAAACAGACAGAAGTTATTAGAAACACCAATCAAGCAGAATACAGCAAACTCCAAGATCAATAAACACAGACCAAGACTCCCAACTAATCAGGATGAAGAAAAAACCATTCTGGCACAGCAATAGGCTGCCCCAAATTTAAATCTGAAACCACTGTAAAAGTCTGACTCACAGATGAACACTATACAGAAGCCTGATGATGGCAGATGAGATTCTGCTGAAACGTTGTTGCTACAACTTTAAAAGAACAACTACAATGACGTGGGAAAATACCCGAACTAAGCTGAATGCCATACATGTAAGTACCCGCGAACTTATATATATATATATATATATATATATATATATATATATATATATATATATATATGTATATGTATATGTATATGTATATGTATATGTATATGTATATGTATATGTATATGTATATGTATATGTATATGTATATGTATATGTATATGTATATGTATATATAAATTATATAATCTGCCATCATCATTCTTCTGTATAGTGTTATCTGTGAGTCAGATTTTAGATGAGATTCTGCCGAAACATTGCTACAACTTTAAAAGCACAACTACAATGACAATATATATATATATATATGTCTTTGGTTATTCAGGTTTTCTCCCACGTAAAATTGGAAGTATCTAGGCGACTTTTCGATGAAGTCTCATTCATCATCTTCAGGCTTGTGTCTTCGGCTTTGTGCTTCTTGGCATAATGTGAGCTTGCAGCTGTTTCTTCCTTTTAACTGCTAGTGGGGGTGTGATTTGATTGGGTGGGGGCTTGGCTGTGTTCTGATTGGTAGGGGGGTTGGCTGTGTTCTGATTGGCTGGGGGTTGTTCTGTTCAGGTGGGGGCTTGGTTGTGCTCAGGTTAGTCTTAGTTGCCGGGGGATTAGACTAACCTGAGCACAACCAAGCCCCCATCTTAACAGGACACACCCCAGCCTGGAGAAAAACTAGATATTAGGGGATAAGTTGGATGTATTAAAGGGACTTTACCTACTTTTGTGACTTTGTTGCTTTTATGGCACTCCCTGGGTCATTACATCACTCCTTTGCAGAAGATATTGCAAAATCTCCATTCCTTCCCCACTCCTGAGGGAAGGTTACTGCAAAATCTCACTCCCTCTCCACTCCACTCACCTGCTTTCCAGCTCCGGTCTCCTGTGCAGGATAATAAAAGAAGACCCAACTGATCTGCTGGGACTTGGGGGGGGGGAGGGCAGAGACTAGATGAGGGTGGGGCCAGTCAGAGGTGGTATTTGCCAGTTCTCCGAACTACTCAAAATTTTCACTACCAGTTCTCCACTTCTGAATATTTCCATAAAATGGGATGTTTCTTTTAATCTTTATTATCTACTTGAGAAGCTACATCTACAGTCCTTTTTCACTTATCTGGGATACCTACTCATTTGGCTTTCATTCTTGCACAGGTGTGCATCAGATGCCACCCTTCTTGCTACGATAGTTCCTTTTCAACTATTGCTTGTTTTAGTTTTTGATTTCTATCTTTCATCTTTATCCAATTTTCCTTCCTTCCTCCCTTCCTTCCTTCCTTCCTTCCTTCCTTCCTTCCTTCCTTCCTTCCTTCTTTCCTTCCTTCCTTTTTTCCTTCCTTCTTTCCTTCCTCCCTCCCTTCTTTCCTTCCTTCCTTCTTTCCTTCCTTCTTTCTTTCTTTCTTTCTTCCTTCCTTCTTTCCTTCTTTCCTTCCTTCTTTCCTTCCTTCCTTCCTCCCTCCCTCCCTCCCTTCTTTCTTTCCTTCCTTCTTTCCTTCCTTCCTTCCTCCCTCCTTTCTTTCCTTCCTTCCTTCCTTCCTTCCTTCTTTCCTTCCTTCCTTCCCTCCCTCCTTCCTTCCTTCTTTCCTGCAGATAACCTCAGTACACTGACAAGCATATATGCTGTATAAAAATGGAAGAGGAAAGAAAAAAGTTTATCAAAATTCATTTTTGAACCCTATTATATATACACAAATTTGAATTTCAGAAGAAGGCAGTGATTTCATCAGCAACAAAACTCAATTCCTAACGAAACCTCAGACTAATAAAACTAGTTGCATAAGTATGAATGATATTATAATGCATGGTTTTTTCCCCAGTTCAAAGCTCAGTATATTTTCTTGTTTTGGGATAGCTGAGCTTTGTGTATATTTTTCTTTCAGTATGAATGAAAATTGTGGGATCAAATCATTCTGGTGTTATTCATACCCCATTTATTTCATTAAATGATGGAATGAAACTTAAAGGTGGTTTAGTTAGCTAGATCATGACAATAGGATAAGAAACTGGTTTTGTATCACATTCTCTTCTGGAAAAATTGAGTCAAGGAAATTTTATTAATATCGAAGCAAATATGAGTAGAATTTTCTTCCTACTTCCCTATTCAACAGTGGACTTCTGATCAAACTGGTGCATTAGACATTGGAAAAACCTGGAAGAATGTTTACTATTTGTCTAAAAAGCATTTTTTCATAGTTCATAGTTTCATAGTTCAGTTTTTCCTAGTTTGTTTCCTTTAGTTCACATTAAATTGATAACATAAAATATATTTTTATAAACTGTTTTTATTTTTAAAATTTGGATGTATTTTTTATTTTAAATATAGAAAAGTATTGCAAAATTCTGCCTTTTGATATAAACAGGAGTTCAGTACATATAAATGAGAAATTAGATAAATTCATTTTAATAATGGCGATCAAATGAACCATCATTCCCAAGCATGGCCATTCTCTAAAATATAACTGAATAGCATAAGAGGAAAATTCTTCAAATTTACTGAAGATAAAATTATATCCAATCATTATGAAACACTCCTTCCCACAAGCAAAGTCAAGTATAAATCCAACTCATGGATTTCGAAAAACTCCATATCAGACACTATTGAAACTGATCATTGTTCAAAATCATTTCAAATGGAACATGTCAAAAAACAAAGAGGGGAAATCAGGCAGGAAGATAAATGTTATAAATTTGATTTTCAATTCAATTAGCTTTTGATAAGATGGCAAAATGCATGATTAAACATAATTACTAAATAAATACAAGGTCCAAAAACTTACACTGGAATAAGAATTAGCCACATGGTTCAGTTTGAACAGTCTTTTTTTTTTTTTTCATAGAAGAGCTATTTAAATATTTTCCATCATTGTAATGAAGATGTACAAGAATATCCTGTCATCTAAAAAAGAAATGCTAATATAATTTGTTAAATGAGATTTCAAAATTCTAATAACATCTGAGTAATATCACAGTGCCAACAATCCGCAGTACAGCATAGTAGAATTTATAGCATCTAAAAAATTCTGTACATGCCAATTACAATCTGTTAAGGTGTCGGTTCAAGCTCAGATAGTACAACATTTATTAATATCAGCTGTTTCATAGATTTTAATGAAAAGGCCCACTCTGTCAATTTCTCCAAATTGGACTTTAAATCATGCCGAGAATGAAATCATACACATTGAACACAATACATGAACTGCCTTACTTTTGCCTATTGTTCGTGGCACATTTGACACCAATGTTGATTGCTGAGAAGGTGACAGCTACAGTAGAATTCTTGGAGAGAAATAAAAAGAATGTATCTTCCTATTCATGTCCAACAAACCACATTCAGAGGGCTGTCAAGGTCAGTCTTTCATTTGCTAGTCAAATGTTTTTTTTTCCCTTTTCCAAAGGTCTAATTTGCATGTTTTGATTCCTTGGCAAGAGAAGGACTACAGATGACAAATGTCTGTTATCATCCAAGACATGGCTGTGAGCTTCAACCTGTGTCTATCAAAGAAAGCTGCATAATGAATGTGACTTTGCTGAACATTTAGACTGATCTTGAGTGAACTAGCTTGATGAATGCATTTTATTGATAAGCTTCCAACTTACATTTCATTTATAAGGTCATTCTTTTCTTTGTAATCTCAATGAAGGATGGATTGATGTATGTGCGTGTGTCTATGTGGGTGTATAAATATTATATATAAAGTGATGCTGGCAGGTAAAAACACCAGATTTCACTATTTCTAAGGGTAATGTGAAAGTATACATATATAAACTCCAAAGAAATTCTGTATTTTCAACCACAGGATGATGACAGGGAAGGGATAGATAAAGAAGAAAAATCTTTTCAAAGAGTTTTGTATAGTTGTATGGGTGTATAGTTAAAAGTGTTGGATGAAGCTCCTACTTTTTCTAACAGGAGATTTAGGCTGAAGTTTACCCTCCATCATGGAAGCTTAGGGTAATTTTGGGCTAAAATCCCTTTCTCAGTTCAAATGTATCTGTGAGGTGGAAAATGGGAGGAAAGATCCCTACTCTGCTGTCTCAATCCATCAGCTCTTATTCTGAGGATCAAATTATATATTCCTTTAGAACAGGAATCTCAAAACTTGGCAACTTCGAGACTCCCAGAATTCAACTCCCAGAATTCCTCAGCCAACTTTGGGAGTTTAAATCCATAAATCTCAAAGTTGCCAAGTTCCCCTCTTTAGAGAGTGAGATTTAGAGATCCCCTCTTTAGAGAGTGAGATTAAAACATTTATTTCATCCAATAGAATTAGGGAAAGTCTGATCTAGATTAGTCTTTGTTTCATTTTTCTGTGGTATAGTCCTTATTTTTGTTACAGTCTCTTCTCCTTGCAATACAGAAACAATCTTTTTTTTTTCTCTCAGTGTCATATATAATATGCAGATCCAGAGTGAAGGAAAAATAATCCTGCTGGGGACTAAAGGAGGAGGTAAATAAATAAATAAATAAATAAATAAATAAATGAGCACTAGGATTCTACTAGTCCACATTGTATGTAAGAGTACTAAGTTTTGTTTAATTGCTCATTGAATTCTGATGTTTTGTGATATTTGACAGTCAATAATTACTTCTGTCTCTCTTTATGTGTATGTGTGATGTTCAGATGCATGTAATATTACATGATGAAATAATTATCACATCAAAATTACATTCATTGTTATATGGGCCAAAATATGTTTCCATGATCCAAAATCCTATTTTGTCTTGTCTCCAGTATACATTTTCAAATATTATGTTTACTACTCATCAAGCAACATTTTGTGATTCTTATTAAATATAACAGCCAACAACAACAGAGGAAAAAGAACAACCTTAAGGGAACTATTAACAGATTATTTCAAAATCTGAAAATCCAATTAAACTGATACTTCTGATGTGATTTCTGTGCAGTTGTCTAGTTGTCTAAAAAAGAGAATGAATTCAGGTCTCATAGAGATTACTGTCTTCTCAAGGGGATCTAACATATGTTTCTTATTTCTTACACATATCAGACTTTTAAAAAATGATTTAAGAGCTTCACAGTCAGGCATAATTTTGCCTGAGAGATTTTTTGACAAATATGATCGATTCTTCATTTGTCAAAATTCACAGAATAGTCAACTAATACAATTCCCATTTCCCCCTATTAGCTACTAAGATATCACATAGTGGCTTACATAATTAATAGGATCAATTGGATGAATTTATTCATTCAGTGAAATGGAAAAAAAACCTGAGTCTTTTATGTTCCTGTCTCAATGGCTACCTCTTAGAATCATTTCATAAACTCAGCCAATCTTGATACTGGTTTGCAGTATTGAGCATTTTTTAAATATGATATAGAAAAACAAAACACTTCTCCACTGGATGGTGCAGGAAAAAATAATATTCACAGAAATGAAAAAATATTGTGAAAAACTGATTTAATTGTTTAATAACAATTTGTAAAGTTTAAATATCAAATTCTGCACCTGGATATTAGTGTCACCTGTAAAGAGGAAAAATCATATGTAAGTAAAATTATTATATTATAAGACGTGAAGAATGTTAAAAAAAACTAATTATAATTAGTGCTTCATTGACAATAGATTGAGAATTTATATGTGTGTATGTTTGTGATCTTGAATTTTATATATATGTGTGTGTTTTCTTAAGTTTTCGTAGGTACTTACATGTATGTTATTCAGCTTTGTTCGGGTATTTTTCCACGTCATTATAGTTGTGCTTTTAAAGTTGTAGCAACGTTTCGGCAGAATCTTATCTGCCATCATCAGGCTTCTGACCTGTATTTGTCTGTGAGTCAGACTTTTACAGTTTTTTCAGTTTTAAATTTGGGGCTAGCCTACTGCTGTGCCAGAATGGTTTTTTCTTCATCCTGATTGGTTGGGAGTCTTGGTCTGTGTTTATTGGTCTTGGAGTATGCTGTGTTCTGCTTGATTGGTGTTTCTAATATCTTCTGTCTATTTTGTGGCTTTTTGTGTGTCTTGATTGGCTGGCAACATTGTATTCCTGTATTAGAGGCTTTTAGTGCAGCTTGGCTCTGAGTAAATGGACGGCTATCATTTGTTAGGAAGCTAGTTTCATCTGGGTGCCTGGTTGGGGTGTGTTTGAGCTGGAGGTATCAGGGGGAGGTCTGTTTGTGTCCAGGTGTCTGCCTGGCTAGTGGTGTGGAGATCTTTTTGTTTGTGAGTGCAGGCTTCCAAATGATTGACAGTCTGGTGGAATCATCTTTTCTATTCATGCTTTCAGGTCTTTTTTCAATCTCTATAGCTTCTCTGATAATTCTGTGGCTGGGGTTTTCTATAGTGGCTAGGGTTTTGGTGCCATTGAAGTTGATGCTATGGCCTGTGGCTTTCATGTGTTGGACTAGTGAAGAAGTGTGTTCCAGCTTTTTTACTGCATTTTCATCCATTTTGTTCATCCAGGCGGATACTTATTCTTCTATTGGTCTGTCTAATGTATGTGGCTGGGCATGATGCACAGGGGACTTCGTATATGCCTTGGTTTTCCAGGTCAATTTTGTCTTTGGGGTTCCTGAGGATGGCTACTATTTTTCTGTCTGTTTTGAAGGCAGTCTTGATGTGATGTCTGTGTAGTATCTTACTGATTTTGTCTGTGGTACCTCTTATGTAGGGCAGGAGAGCTGTTCCATAGGTCTGTCCATCTTCTAGGTCTCTATTATGTCTCAGTGTGTTTTTTTGGATCAAGTTGGTGATTTTGCTTTTGTGGAAGCTGTTGGCTGTCAGTACTTTAATCAGAGTGCATAGTTCAATGTGTGTCTTGTCTGCCAGGAGTTTGGTTCTAGCAAGTAGTGTTTTGGCCATGGAGTTTATCTGTGCTGGGTGGTGGTGGGATTGGGTGTTGAAGTAGCGGTTGGTGTGTGTTTTCTTCTGGTATATGGTGTGTCCTAGTGTGCCATCTGTTTTTTTGTAGATTAGTACATCTAGGAATGATAGTTGTTTGTTTCCGTTTCCATGGTGAACTTGATTTTGGGGTGTTTAGGTGTGTTAGGAAATTGTTTAGGTTTTCTTTTCCATGGGGCCAAATAACAAATGTGTCATCAATGTATCTTTTTTTTTTTTAACAAATTTTATTAATTTTTAAAGACATACAAAACATGAAACATAAGAACATAAAACCTCTTTTCTGAAAGTTATTTGTAAATTTTAACAAAACAAATAAAACATTTTATACACCATTGGCACATCTCCTTATCAACACATACATATCCTTTCAAGTTTCTCATTATTTCTCCCTTTACTTTTATTCAATTATATTTCTTTTCTATATTTATCTATTTTATATGTTTTTATTCACTACACTTATTTTTCCTTCTGACTTGCTTTATTCTCTTCTATCTTTTATTCTCAATTGTCCTCTTCTAAAATTCCTCCAAGGTTTTATTAGCTCAATCAAACACAAAAACACAAAGCATAGAAACATAAAAAACATCTTTTCTGAAAGTTGCTTAGTCCCGGGTTACAACTCTTCGCACAGACACAAATTCAAATTCATATCCATTTTGTATACCATTCTATATCTTATTACCATTTTCAATTTTTTATATAGCTTCTCATCTCTTTTAAATTTTCTTAGTTTTATTTTATTTATCTCAACTCAATTCAAATCATAATATTTATTATTCTTTGTCTCTTCTGTTTCCAGCTATCCATTTATCTTTCTTCTTTAAACAAAACTTCTCCTGTACACTAATTGGAGTATGACACCTTTATCTCTTTCCCCTACATTTATCATACTTAATATGAAATACATAGCTTACATTGGGATTCTGTTTGGTACATTCTAAAATTATACAATATTATCAATGCCAGTACAAATCAATTCATTAATATTAATATTCATTTATATCTTAAACACTTAACACATTACTTTTCAGTTAAATATCATACTTTTATGGGAACACCAATTTTCCATAGTTATTTCCCCCCCCCCCATCACATATTTTAAATCATTATTTCATTAGAATGTTCCCCCTTCTCCTACTTCAAATCTCTCATTTCACAAAAAAATTCACTGGAATAATACCATCTAAACATTAATATTAATATTCTTAAACATTTTACCCATTTCAATTAAATATCTTGCCTTTATGGGAACACTTATGCTTTCCATAATTATTCCCCCCCCCACATCACATATTTTATATCATTGTTTCGTTAAAATGTTCCCCTTTCTCCTACTCCAATTCTCCCATTTATTTCATTGCTTTCTTTTTCTTAACAAAAATTTCACTAAATTATACTGAACGTTTTATCACATTTTAAATTACTTATTGTTTCCAATTTTTTAAGATTATTTCTAAGTACAAATATAAAAATACAATCTTATGTACCTTTCCAGAATCCCTTTTTCAATAAAGTTTACCCATTATCTCTAAAAGACTTTTGTTTCTTTGCATCTTGCTCCCCACTATTGAGGCTTCTCAATGAAGAAGCGTCATCGATGTATCTTAACCATAGTTTGGGATTGTGGGTGGCATTAGCCAGGGCTCTGGATTCAAATTCTTCTATGAACAGGTTTGCAATGACGGGTGACAGTGGCGGTCCCATGGGGGCTCCTTCAATTTGCTTGTATCTTTGTCAACACATATTTCATATACAAAGGACAGAGATACATCTGTTGTGGACTAGGCCAACGCAGCAGTAACAACCCTAAATAGCTTTACTTTGCAGCAGGCTCGTAATCCTGCACTTCTCATTGGCCCATGAATAGCGAGTCGTGATTGGTCGTTTCTGGCCAGTCTGATTGGCTGTTAATGGGCCTCTCTGACTGGATGCTTGTGAGAGCGGTAAACTCAAATATTTGGTTGTTTTGACAGCAGCCAGCTCTATAAAAGAGCTGCTGCTGCCCAAGTATTCGCTCTGTTCTTATTTCACAATAAAGAGTTGAAGTCACCGTTCGATGTCTCATCTCCGTTCCTTGCGCCCATGCATTCGATGTCTCATCTCCGTTCCTTGCGCCCATGCTCAGGACTTAACAACATCAATATCTTGTGATATCTTAATGGTAACTGTTGCAGTTTTGTGCTTTGTGATAATACCTTACTGAGATTCCTTCTTTCAACATTTATAAAAGAATCATCATCTTCTTTGTGATGCTTAACTGGAATATTAGTCTTTCTAATTCCAAGGACCTGATTTACTTATTTTTAATATTTATATATTGTTGCAACCCATAAATTTTAGATGGTACCTGATCCAGAAAGGGATATAATTGGAATAACTGAAGTTGGCAACGTTCATCCTCACTGTGCCTTTGACCTGCTGTTCAAGCAGAAACTGTAAGTCTTGGAGGACTCTTCAAATCCAGGACCAACTTTTCAGCCATTAAGATCATTATTTATAGATAGCTAAGATGTTTACAGATGAATAGTATTACTGTCTTGCTAATGTTTATTTTGGGCTTGTTTCTCTCCATCCAGTTTCTTACAGTCTTCAGTCAGACAAAAAGGATTAAAAAAACAAACAAACACAATGCACAATTCAATCAAGAGATATCTATTGCCTACCATCTTGGAAGGCTTCCAAAAGGGGTTTGACCAGTTATTGGAAGAACTGACTCCGTTATGGAACATCTATGACTTATCATTCTCCCCCATAATAACTGAGTGTTATTTCCCATTTGGGGCAGGAGAGTAATCATCTTATGAACAAGAGGGGTCAAAGTGCATATTTCCCATATACAGCACAAGAAACTAAAGGTTGTTGGTAAAGAATTTTTAAAGGCACCCTACAATGAATATAATTAAAACTTAATTCAACTGTGCTTTTGCATTGGTGTAAAAATTAGAGTTTTTAAAGTTCAAGAATAAGTGGCACTTCTTAGCATCAATGAATTATAGAACATGTTTGCTAAATATGTAGATAGCAGCAGTTGTCAGATATAATTAATTTCAAACATATTTTGCAGTTAATCATGATGCAATGTGTGACTGAACTTTTAAACTCTTGGGCTAAATAATTGGTGGGCAATTTCCTATTAAAAGAATATTGGAAAAGGGGAAAGAACATTTGTCAGACTGGGGAATAGTACTTCTTCATTTCCTAACTCATGGTCTCAGTTTCCTTCATGAGTGTCAAAACTTATAACTTCAAAAAATAAATATATCTGATTTCTCCAAAAAGCTTTTATATCAATTCATCTGCATGGACACCAGTATGGTTTCATCTGAAACCACATTTTGAGAGGATGCTTAGATGGATACTGCAGTGATAGATTTAGAATAAAGTTATCTAGATAGTTTAAGTAAAGTGATTCTCTTCTATCATTGTTCTACTACTCTATGGCACATAATTCTCTTTCATTTGGGCAAGACTCATACCCAACTTTGAAGATACAGTGTACAGTGAAACTCGTGAAACACAAGCCAGAGCTGAGCGAATCAAAGGTGATCCCCAGAGCCATTTTGATTGCCAAAAGAAGTATAAATGCATTTCTCAGAATTGGAGAAAGAAAATGCCAGACAAATTGTCTGTCAGCCTGTTTTGGAGAGAAATTTGACTGTCAGCCAATCAAGGCAGATACTTCTGCTAACAAATATCATTTAGAGCAATTGGCTCATTTCTCTGATACTGAGAAGTCAACAGATCTTGACCAAGTGCCAAGTCCTAAAAGTAGAAACATTTGCAAACAACAGAACAAATATGATTCTTATGCTTTTTAGAAAGGAAGGAAAAAGAAGTTACATTAACCAATCTTCCTATAAGTGGGGTTTGAAATTATATGAAAAGAACCTAACCAATCTCAGCTTTGTTGACAACAAGCATTTGTCTCTTAACTGGCATTTGGGCTCTTGGGCTTACTTGGCTGTTGTCTTCAGATTGGCTTGTTTTGTAATTATGTTGATTTCTGTCTGTCTAATTTTTATAATTGTGTTGATTTCTCTCTTTTTGGGTTATGTACTATAACTTTAGTTTCCTTCATAGCTACAGTGCTCTTTCCCTAATTTCTGAATTTATGACAGCTTTTGACTAACTTCCTGAATTAATTGTCGGAACATAAATACACAAAAACAACTCTGAAATAGTCTTAACATAGATTATTATTTTTTTTTTGAAAAAGTTTTTATTAATTTTCTACAAACAAACAAGACAAACAAAACATAAAAACATCAAATCTTATATGTACATCCAGTGTGTCAGTTGGTTCATCATTTTTGTGCATTCATTCTGTAGTCTCAATTACAATTATGTTACATAACAACTCATATTGTCAATCCAAAATTATATATCCTAATATCACTAAAAAAAGAAATTTTTGACTATATTTTTAATCATTTATGCTTAATGAGCTAACAATACTTTAAACCAGTTTACTCTATAACAAATCATCTAATCATATCAAATCAATCCTAAAAAATCCTTTATAAATATAATAGCAAATAGCAAAATAATGACAAAATAAAGATAATCCTTACTCTCTAGCATTCTAAATATTCTATTATCGTATTTTATCATCTAGCCATTTATAAAAAAGATCCCAAATTTCGTAAAATTGTTTATCCTCTTGCTCTCTAATTTCAAATGTCAATCTGCTCATCTCAGCACATTCCAATATTTTCTTAATAATTTCTTCCTGTAATGGTATTTTCTCATTCTTCCAATTTTTAGCAAATACAATCCTGGCCGCTGTTAATACATTTACAATCAGGTATTTCAAATCTTTACTATATATATCAGGTAAAATTCCCAATAAGAAGATCTCTGGTTTCAAATCTATATGTGTCTTTGTCATTTTTTCCAACCACATGCGAATTATAGTCCAATATTTTCTAGCATCCTCACAAGTCCACCACATATGGTAATACGAGCCGGGTATCTGATGACATTTCCAACATTTTTCAGATTTGTTCTTAAACATTCTTGCTATTCTTGTCGGAGGAAAGTGCCACCTGTAAAACATCTTATACAAGTTTTCTTTATATGCTGTTGACATTGTCATTTTATAATTTTGAGACCACAATTTCTGCCATTTCTCCAAATCAATCCCATATCCAAAATTCTTCCCCCAAACAATCATAGTTTCTTTGACTTGTTCTTCCTCTAATTTCATTCCCAGTAAATAACCATATAATTTTTTAATCACCTTCTCATCAGTACCCATCAAGATCTTGTCTAAATCAGTCTGTTTATCATAAAATCCCTCCGTTTTAGAATCTTCATCATACCTTGAGTGTATTTGTGCATATGAAAACCAATTCATCCTTATACCTTGTTCTTCTAAGTTTTGGATCGATTTAAGTTCACCCTTTTCATCCAAAAGTTCCCCATATCTAACTGTTTGTTCCTTCTTGTAAATTATAGGATAGGAAAATGCTTCAATGGTCGATAACCAAACTGGAATTTTCAAATAACATTGTCTTTTTATCTTCTCCCAATTTAACCACAAAGACTCCCGTACATAATGTCTTCTAAAATAACCCTGTGTTTTAGTTCCCTTATACCATAAAAAAGCATGCCAACCCAACCGCAAGTCATGCCCTTCTAGTGTCAACAACCTATGTTTCCTTAATGTTATCCATTCTTTGACCCACATCAAACTTGCAGCTTGATAATACAATTCCCAATTAGGCAGACCAAAACCTCCTCTAATTCTAGCATCTTGCAAAAGCTTTAACTTTATTCTCGCTTTTTTACCTTGCCATATAAACTTCAACATAATTTTATTTAAATCTTCAAAATAGTCTTTTCCAAGCCTAATTGGTATTGTTTGAAACAAAAATAAAATTCTAGGTAAGATATTCATCTTAATTGTTGAAATTCTCCCTATTAATGACAATTGCAAGTTTTCCCACTTCTTCAAATCTGTAGTTATCTGTTGTTTAAGTTTAATATAATTATTCTCCTTTAATGTGCTACATCTTGTTGTCAAATATATCCCCAAATACTTAACCTTATTTGTAACTTGAATTTTCAAAAGATCTGCCAATTCTTCTCTCTGTCTCAATAACATATTCTTTGTCAAAATCTTTGTTTTATCTTTGTTTATTTTCAAACCAGCCACCTCTCCATATGACTCTATCCTTTCCAGTAACTTTGGAGCTGTTTCAATCGGATCTTCCAAAATAAAAGCTAAATCATCAGCAAAAGCTTGTAGCTTAAATTCTTCCTTCTTAATTTTCATTCCTTTTATGCTTTTATCATCCCTAATATTTCTATTCAAGACTTCCAAGGTCAACACAAATAGCAAAGGAGATAGGGGGCATCCTTGTCTTGTGCCTTTCCTTATATTAATAAAATCTGTAAGTTCCCCCTCCATCATTACCCTTGCTGTCTGTTTATTGTATATAGCTTCTATTGCTTGAATAAATTTTTTAGCAAAACCCATCTGCTCCAATAATAATAACATAAATCTCCAGTTGACGTTGTCAAATGCTTTTTGAGCATCTAGGAATATCAAAGCCATTTGCTTTTCAGGATGAGCCTCATAATATTCCAAAGTGTCCAAGATTACTCTCATATTGTCTCTAATTTGTCTCTTTGGCAGAAATCCATTTTGATCTGAGTGAATAAAATTATTTAAATATTTTTTAAGTCTTTCTGCTAAAATTGAAGCAAAAATTTTATAGTCTGCATTCAATAAAGAAATAGGTCTATAATTCTTAATTTGCAATGGGTCAGTCTCTTCCTTTGGTATAAGTGTAATATAAGCCTCTGACCATGTTTTAGGTATCATCTTTTTTAACATAACTTCATTCATAACTTCTAACAATGGGATGCTCAATAATTCTTGAAATGTTTTATAAAATTCTACTGGAAGCCCATCTGGGCCCGGAGCTTTCCCATTATTTTGTCTCTTAAATGCTTCATTTAGTTCCATCATTGTTATATTGCTTTCTAGCATTTCTTCAGTCTCTTTAGGTATCTTTGGTAAATTAGCTTCCTGTAAATACTGTTTGACTTTTCCTTCATCAATATTCTCTTGTTTATATAATTGCCCATAAAAATCTCGGATAATTTCTTTTTTCTCCTTGTTCCCATAACAAACTTGGCCTTGTTCATCTATTAACTTCAATATTTTTCTTGATTCCTTCTCTTTTCTCAATTTATATGCTAGCCATCTACCTGGTTTATTTGCATCTTCAAAATAATTCTGTTTAGAGTTTCTAATTTTCTGTGCCAATTCTTCTTTCTCTATTAATTCCATTTTATGTTTGATTACATCCAGCTTCAATTTAATATCCTTTTTCTGTGGCATTTTCTGTAATTCTTTTTCAAGAGTTTTATACTCATTTTCCAAGGCCTTAGAAGCTTTCCTTTTCCTAATATTCTTTTTTCTTGTATAATCTATTATCAAACCTCTAGCGTATGCCTTCATAGTATCCCACACATTTTGCGTTGAAGTATCTTCTTTTTTAACATAGATTATTTTATTAACCTTTAATATCATAGATATTATTTATTAACATAGATATTATTTATTAACATAGATATTGTTTATTAACATAGATATTGTTTATTAATATCGATTATTTTATTAACATAAATAATCCACTCTTCTCGCAACAGAATACCTTATACCACCAGACTTGAAATTTTAGGCTTAGACAGTCTAGAACTACGCTATCTTCAGTTTGACCTAAGTGTAGCACATAAAATTATCTATTGCAATGTTCTACCCATCAATAACTACTTCAGCTTCAACTACAACAATACAAGAGCACACAACAGATACAAACTCAAGCTAAACCACACCAAACTTTATTGGAGGAAATACGACTTCAGCAACAGAGTGGTCAATGTCTGGAATACTCTACCTGACTCTGTGGTTTCTTCCCCAAACTCCCCAAACTTTAACCTTAGACTGTCTACTATTGACCTTACCCCTTTCCTAAGAGGTCTTAGAGGGGGCATAAATGCACCCACGTGCCTACCCTCCCTATCCTAATGTTCCTTTTTATTCGTATCCATTTCATGTATTCATAACCATGTTTATACTTATACCAGTCATCTAATACTTGCTTGACAAATCAAATAAATAAATAAATAATAAATAAAGAAGTGAAAGGGCGGAAAAAATAGCCACAATTCTCTCTAATGTCACTAGTCTATTACTAATCCATATGTTTATTACAACACACACACACACACACACACAGCTGTAAATTTGATTTTCAAAGATGGACTTTCTTGAAAAGAATGTTGCATTATATAGAAAAGTCCCATTACTAAAGTATGAGCTAATAGTAAAGACATGGTTATTAGAAAATAATTCATCTTTTCCAAAGCAGGCATTGCCCTTTTGTTCAGACATCCAATATAATTAAATTTATGAGTAAATAAACATATTCAGGCTTAATTAAAGTACAGGCATACCCAATGTTTCATTCATTTAATCAATGTGGGTAGATTTTTAATTATACTGTGAGGAATATCCTAATGGTTTTGCCTCTCTTTCAAATATATTTTACAGTTAGGAATATCTTAATAGCTTCTGCTCTTTAAAAAAAAAAAAGTGCACAGTTAGCTCACCACCAAGTATTCTATGGGAAGGGTCCCTAAAGATTGGGGCAGATGTACCACCAAAATCTAGCTAACAAGTTAATTTCTCCCATCATTCAGAGCAATTGGTAACCTCAGTCCCTTGAGGAAAGTCCTGGATTTTTTTATTTCTTTGAAAATAATATTTCCTGTATCTGTATATACCACTTTTGTCTTGATTATGAATCATTTTAGAGTACTAATCTCCTGAAAAGCTGGAGATATATAATTGGAATAAGCTGCCTATATTTCTTTTCCAAATTGTATTCAGTGTTTCATTCTAACTGAAAATGTAAGGGCATTTAGATATATTTATGTTATTTTTATTTTGGCTTCCATGGGTATGTGAAAGTATAAACTTTGACATGGAGGTATTCAGGAGCCATCTGATTCTTTTGATCTGGCCCTACTTTTCTTGACTTGACTGAATTAGTTCACGATTCAAAGGGTCCTGTTAGGCAAATTTAAAGTTTTCTCTCCATTCTTCTTCTGTCCATATCCCACCAATAGTTAACCATTTTCTATGTGTCCCAGAGTCTGTGCTTTCTTCAGTAGATGAGGATGGGATAGAGGCTAATTCTGTTATTTTTATGTCATAAATATATATATTTTGAATATATTTGTGATTTTAATCTAATTGTGATTTAGCATCAAATTGTTTAGCTATTTGATGTACACACAACCTTCCTACCCAGATTTATATGGATAGGCAGGTGATGTATAAATCAAATAGCTAAATAAATTGGGACTAAATTGCAATTAGATTAAAATCACAAATATATTCATTTTGTTCCCTGATTCTATTTAACAAAAAATTATCAGATGAGTCAGGAAATTGTATGATCCGGAACTCTTGTTATCTATGCAACCTCTCTCCATCTTTCATTTCCATTATTCTATTCCATTCTGTAACATACCTGATTTCCTTATCTGTTTTCTTTTTCTTTCTCTCCCAATCAGTTAGCATTTTTGCTCTATTTTATTGCATAGTTTGAAACATTTCTGTTTAGTGTCCCTCCCCCAAACCTGTTTGTGTGTGTGAGACACACACACACACACACATACAGAGGACAAGGAGAGAATGTGTGTGTGTGTGTGTGTGTGTGTGTGTATGTATGTAGCAAAGAAATCCCTGCATTTTACTCTTCTAATAGTTGTTGATTTTAGAGAGCAGTGCTCATCTCTGTTTCAAGGTTATTGAGCTAGCACTTTTGTGAGGTCATGTGGCAAGCATGATGTCATGGAGCCCTGTTACCATTTTTAACTCTAATAACATTAAATTTTGTTGTTACCTCTTACATTTTATTATTATATCATTTAAAAACCTGAATTGGAATTAGGCTATAGACCAGTGTAGATTAGTTTATGCCAAATTTCTAGATAAAAATTTAACTAAATATATAAAGATTAGCATTTTTCTTGCAAAAGACTTTTGTTTCTATGAACTTCTTGCATGAAATAATGTTGAGTTTACTAAGATTTCTTTCAAATTAATATACATATGATTACAGGTTTGTGTTCTCCTTCCCCAAATTATTTTATTAGAGCATATCTGCTTTAAAAACATTTACTTTGTAAATTTTACATTTGAATTTTTAGATGTTGTGTGAATTATTTGAATCAGAATTTCAATCAGGTAATGTCTGATTGCTATAGTTTGAAGTATATTTCTTGTTAGGCATAGGTACAAAATATGCATTTCATAGTGTTTGACTGTTGTCAATGAGTATATTTCAACATACAGTGCTTTCAAAGCTTCATTCGAGTAGCGATATTGAACTAGTGTGGGTGCAGTGTGCCACATGCTACAATCTACTATCAGATATTTAAATCAATATGAATGACATTTTTATACCTGATTATAAAATTAATGTCATAAATTATAAATTAGTATATTGGAGTCAAAATTAAAAAAAAATGCAAGAAAGATAGAAAAGGTTATGCTCTTGGCTGAAATGAAAGAGGAAAGCAAAAAGCTAGAGAGATAAAGGAAGATCATCATAAGCATAAAGCAGTGAATGAAAATTTTATTTGATTCCTCCTCCTTTTAGTGACCAGTGATTTTAGCTGGCAGCTTAATGTAAGTTAGGCATTCCTCTATCCCCCACCAAAGTTAATACTAAATGGTAGATGTTAGGGATAACATTGTTTTACCCTAACTGGTTTAGGTAAATAATAATATGTAATCATAGTTTGTATGTTAAAGTGTCTGCAACTTTAACTGTGGGATAGTAATTAAGGGAGTGGTTGTGAAAGCACTTTAAAAGAAGCAAGACGGCAGCTTGCTATCTCTCTGGCTTTGATGATCCCTGATTACTGCAAGGAAACAAGTCTGCATTGCTCGAACGGGAGAGAAAACAAAGGACTGGCTTGTAAGTGAATTGACATAGGATATTCTAACACGGATTTTGCTAACTGAATATCCCTGAATGGACTGACTAAATGATACATGACTATTGGACTGTTATTTTGACTATGCTATGAACTCATAATGGAATAAACTATATATTTGATAGCACAAGCGTATCTGTCATTTTTACTGTATGTTAATAAATATACAAGCTTAGCTCACTCATTTATCTGTGTGCCTATCTGACTAAGCTGCACATTCTGTTTAGCTTGTCTCCCTAACCCTGGTTGGGGAAACACTGGTTATGGGCCCAGAGGCTGCAAAGTCAGTTTAACTAGGATAAAACAGATTTATGTTAAAAGTGAGAGTTTGTGTTGTTATACATTACAGTAAACAGACAGCTGTGTTTTATTAATTATATTTTTATATCCATATAAGAAAAACATGGCACAAGTCAATCTACAAAGTTTGTCCCTTATATCCAAGCTGGATGGAACAAACTATGTATCATGGTCTATGAAATGTAGTCTGCTTCTACGAAGAGAAGGTTTGTGGAACATAATTGAAAATCCACCAAACGTAGAAGAATGGGATCCAGAGGATGAGGAAGATAAACTAAAGATAGAAGAATTTATGCATAAAAATCAACAAGCTATTTGCATTATTGCTTTAACCTTAACTGATATGCAACTTGTTTATATCCACGGAGAGAATACAGCTGTTGGGTGTTGGCAGAAGCTGAAGAGGATTTATGTTCGAGATAATGTTGGTGCTCACATAAATCTAACACGGAAACTTTTCAGTACACATCTCCAAATGAATGGTGATATGCTGAGTCATTTGAAAACTATGCAAAGCATTTTTCAAGAACTGCACGAGAAAGAGCTTATTTTCTCTGAACTACACCAAGTTTACATAATTCTATCTTCACTTGACGAAACCTATGATAATTACGTAACTTCCCTTGAAATATTGCCAAAGGAAAGCCTAACTTTAACTGATATAACTGGCAGATTGATTGAAGAGGCCAGAAGAAGGCTTGAAAGAGATGAGTTAAGGAGGCAGCAACCTCAAAAAGAAGACAATGAATCTCCTACTGCATACGCAATTAAAAAGTGTTTTAATTGTGGAGGAAGAGGACATTTGGCAAGATTTTGTAAAAAAGCAAAACGCCAGAACGTTGGCCAGAATACAAAAAGTCATCAAAATAAAAATAAAAATTTAGAGTTAGCCATGTATACTAACGGAGCTGTAAAAAATAATTTATGGGTGGTTGACAGTGGAGCATCACATTGTATAACAAATGATAACAAACATTTTATTAAAATGTCCAAGAGTACACAGCAGATATCGTTAGCCAATGGCTGGAAACTGAAAGCTAAAGGTCAAGGTATAGCATATTGTTCTTTTATAAAAGAGAATGTAAAAATGTTATATGTACCACAACTTAAGTTTAATTTAATTTCAGTAAGAATTTTGGTTAAACTAGGATATGTAGTTACTTTTAAAGGAGATAACTGCATAATTGAGAAAGAAGATAAGAAAATTACTGCATCTTTAAGAGGTGAATTATATGTGTTAAATGATGATGGTTTAAAAGTGGCTAACACAGTTTATGAAAATAAGAAACCTCATGATGAATGTATTCACTTGTTACATCGAAGGCTAGGGCATTTAAATTTTAAAATACTTAAGAAAACTGTTGAATTATCTAAGGGAATAAGTTTGAAACCTTGTCATAAGTATTTGCAATGTAATGCCTGTAATCAAAGTAAGGCCAGGGTCACACCTGCTAATAGAGTTGATGGATTTACTACCAAAGAACCTTTAGAGGTAGTATTTGTTGATTTAATAGGTCCTAAAAAACCAAGTGTAGGAGGAGCTCGTTACATACTAAGTATAATGGACCACTATTCTAGATATGGGTTTTGCTATTTAATGAAGACCAAAACTGAAACATATCAAAATCTATTTAATTGGATTAAATTTGCTGAAAGAAAAACTAAAAAGAAATTAGTAACTCTTATAACAGATAATGGTACAGAATTTACAAATAATAAATTCCAGAACAGACTAAGAATGTTAGGTATTCAACATAAAAAGTCTGCACCATATAGGCCACAACATAATGCCTTTATAGAGAGAAGAGGCCAAACATTACAATCAATGGCACGATCTATGATGTCTGATTCAGGATTACCTGACAATTTGTGGGGAGAAGCAATAATGTGTGGTAATCATATATTAAATAATGTTGTTAATTCAACAACAGGTGAATTACCATTCACACTGTGGCATGGTACAAAACCTGATTTAAGTTACATGCACACATTTGGAGCACCAGCATGGGTGCATATCCCTACACAACTTAGACACAAAGGACAACATAGAGCTAAAAGATTATATTTTGTAGGATATACATCTAATCATAGATCTTATAGATTCTGGGAACCAGGTACATCTAAAGTTTATACCAGTGCTAGTGCTAAATTCCTAGAACATGTAGGATGGAATAGATTAGAGCAAGATTTAAATAATGAAGTAATTATTGAACCCTACAAAAGGCAGAAAGATCAGACTAGTTATAAGAAGAGTCCAATTAAAGAAGAAGTCCAAGAAGAGCAAATAGGACCAGAACAAGAGGAAACAATTGATCAGGAAGAGTTAGATAATCAAGAAGATTTAATAAATGAAAGTCCACCTGTAAGTCCTGTAATACCTAGACGTACTACACGTGTAACTAGACCACCTGATAGGTATCAAGCAAGTATAGTTTGCCAAGTAACTAAAGTTCCAACTAGTGTAGATGAACTTAGGATGTATCCTGCTAAGGATCAGGAGAATTGGCAAAAGGCAATAGAAAAGGAATTAAATTCATTAAAGGTAATGAAAGTTTATGAAGATGTTAAATTACCTCCAGGAGAAAAATCCATTGGGTGCAAATGGATATTTAAAGTAAAAACTGGAAATGATGGGACTGTTACCCATAAGGCTAGGTTAGTAGCTCAAGGATTTAATCAAACTGCATCTGATTACGATGAAGTTTTTGCACCAAGTCTTAAAGCAACATCTTTAAGAGCAGCATTAGTGTGGGCAGCTAAGAAAAACTATGTCATTAACCATTTAGATGTAGAAACTGCTTATCTACATGCACCATTGCAGCACACTATATATTTAAGAAAACCAGTAGGTATAAAAGACAACAAAGTAAATAGTAATGATTGTTGGAAACTCAAAAAGAGTCTTTACGGGTTGAAACAATCTGGGTTTGAGTGGAACCAATATATTGTGAAAGAGTTAAACAATATAGGTTTTAAATCTGGTTTAGCAGATCCATGTGTGTTTAAAAGAGAAAATAATGGAACGGTGTCATTATTGTTATTATTTACAGATGATATTGCTTTGATAACTAAGACTAATAATGAAGCTAATGAGATTATATCATTATTAGCCAAAAAGATAAAATTAAAGCATTTAGGTGAAATTAAAAAGTATCTAGGATTGACAATTAACAAAACAAAAAATGGTTTTAAGATATCTCAAGAAGATAAAATTTGCCAATTAATTAAAACGTTTAAAATGGAACTTTGTAAACCGGCAAAGACTCCAATGAGTCAGGAATTTTGCCAAACTGATGATCAAAGTCCCAAATTTGATAAGTCCATATATCAATCTTTCATTGGCAGCTTATCATATATAAGCAATTGGTCTAGGCCTGATATAGCTTATAGTGTAAATCAGCTGGCACGTTTTAATTCAGATCCACATCAATGTCATTGGCAATCATTAAAGAGAATTTTAAGATATCTTAAAGGAACAATGAACCATGCATTGTATATAGAACCAAAGGGTGATTTGATTCTTAGTGCCTATGCAGATGCAAGTTTTGCAACTGATATAAACACAAGAAAATCAACATCTGGGATGGCTATATTATTTGGTAAAACATTAATAGGGTGGAGGTCAATCAGACAACAGCATATTAGCTTGTCCACGATGGAAGCGGAATTTTCATGTCTGTCATTACTATGCACTGACTTGATTTTGTACAAACAGTTATTATTAGACATGGGTATAACTGTAAAAGATTCCATTATTGTGTACGAGGATAATCAAGCAGCTATAAAATTAGCTACTAGTATTGCTGTAAAAACTAGATCAAAACATACTGATTTAAGATACTTAAATGTTAGAGAATCTGTAAAGAATGGGCTAATTAAATTGGAATACTGCATGACGGAAGAAAACATTGCAGACCAATTTACAAAAGCTCAAGGAGTAACTAAGTTTCAAGAAAGTTGTAACAAATATGATTTAACGATGTAAATAGTTATATTTATTATTATTTCCTAAAAGGGGAGAATGTTAGGGATAACATTGTTTTACCTTAACTGGTTTAGGTAAATAATAATATGTAATCATAGTTTGTATGTTAAAGTGTCTGCAACTTTAACTGTGGGATAGTAATTAAGGGAGTGGTTGTGAAAGCACTTTAAAAGAAGCAAGACGGCAGCTTGCTATCTCTCTGGCTTTGATGATCCCTGATTACTGCAAGGAAACAAGTCTGCATTGCTCGAACGGGAGAGAAAACAAAGGACTGGCTTGTAAGTGAATTGACATAGGATATTCTAACACGGATTTTGCTAACTGAATATCCCTGAATGGACTGACTAAATGATACATGACTATTGGACTGTTATTTTGACTATGCTATGAACTCATAATGGAATAAACTATATATTTGATAGCACAAGCGTATC
Source organism: Hydrophis major (assembly GCA_033807585.1). NCBI lineage: Eukaryota > Metazoa > Chordata > Lepidosauria > Squamata > Elapidae > Hydrophis > Hydrophis major. The sequence goes on from CM066331.1 coordinate 133,719,495, forward strand.
TGTCATTTTTACTGTATGTTAATAAACACACAAGCTTAGCTCACTCATTTATCTGTGTGCCTATCTGACTAAGCTGCACATTCTGTTTAGCTTGTCTCCCTAACCCTGGTTGGGGAAACCAGGCTTAACAGTAGCAAATATTTATGTTAATAAATAAATGTTAAACCAGAAAGAATTGCCATAAGAATGACATATGGTAATTCTTCAAAGCTGGTTTGTTTATTGTTTTATACCCATAGACAAAATCTTGCCAGACTTGCAAGATTCCACCACATTTATTCACTGATATAGTTTGAGGCATGGGTTAAATGAATGGAGACAGTCTTAGTTGGTGAACTTTCAGCTCTTTATTACATAGTGACTTAAAACTTTAATAACAACAACTCTGCCTTATATAGGCAACTTTAATGCGAAACAACCAATAGGGAGCTGTAAGACGCTAGCTCCAGAACCAATAAGAGTCCTTCATTAAGGGCCAATCGGATTCTCTGAGCCCAACCAATCCAATCGAGCCGCTTAACAACCAATCAGAAGTGCAGGGCCAGAACCCTGCACTTTACCCCAAGCTCGCTTTTATTTTAACTATTTACATACATAACACCCCTTCCCCCTGGCTCCTCAATTATGGTGTGACTATATAGTCCTTCAAATAGGACGGTTGTCTTTTGGGTCTATCAGATTTTCTTTGGACTGGCTGTGTGCAGTCCTGTTGAGGTAGGCTGTTGTTTGGCAGTGGCTCAGCTTCTCGTTCAGGTGTGATTTCCCTTGGAGCGTATGACTCTTCCTCCTGCTCCAATTCCTGAGTTTCACTTGTTTCATCACTTTCTTGGAACTGGTTCACTGGAATGTTGTCTTCTTCTGTTCCTTCCCCCCCCTCAGTTTGGTCGTAGGGGAGTTGTTGGCTGGCCGATATGAGTCGTGACCGTAATTGCTCAATATGTCGTTTCCACAGTCTTTCATCAACACATCTTACAATATAGGATTTGGGCCCAGTCTCGCGTATTATCGTTGCTTCAATCCAAACCGGGTCGCCCGATAAATTTCTTGCATAAACGGGGTCGCCTACCTTGAAGGTACGGTAGCGTCCACTGGATCCTGCAGGCTTTTCTGGCTTGTAAGTAGGGTGCAATCGGTCGAGGCGGGAACGGAGTTTTCGCCCCATAAGAAGTTCGGCGGGAGTTCTGCCAGTTACGCTGTGCGGAGTGATGTGTTGTAGAAGTAGGATGTGGTTTATTTTTTCGTCAATATTATCATAGTCCACTTTTTGCAAAGTCTTTTTTACAAATTGGACCATGCGTTCCGCTCAGCCATTGGTAGCAGGATGCACAGGCGAGGTGAGCGCATGGCAGATGCCATTATCAGCAAGGTACTGTTCAAACATTAGCGCTGTAAACTGTGGTCCGTTATCGGACACCAAGAGGTCCGGCAATCCATGAGTTGCAAAGAGTCTATAGGCCTACACCTACCATAGCCACACCCACCCAGCCACCAGGCAGAGAACCCTTTGCTAAAAATTTTGAGCCCCCCCCCCCCCTGCTCATACTCCTCTGGAAGTAACCTCTTTTTTTCTAGGGATCCATATTCTCACTATAGTATGTTCCATAATAATTGGAATTTCTTGTAATCCCTCCCTCTCTCCTTCCCTCGCTCTCTCCCTGTTAATACAGATGCCCAATCTAGTGGTTGTTTTTTTTTTTTTTCATTTTATAATGATAAAATAATAATAAATTAAAGGAATCCCATTCATGTTATTTATTTACTTAATTTGCACGCTACATTTCTGGCATTCAAGATAGCCAATAATGTTAAAGAAACTATTGCTTTTTGAAAAGTTGAAAATGGCTAATATTAGTCATTGGACTCTGCAAAGGCAATGCTATTTCTTTTATGGAAATAACCTTCATATTTTTGATGTTAAAAAATAATCATCATTAAAAATGGTTTATTTTGCCTGAAACATTGCATTTCATTTACTTAAACCATAATTTTATTCATTCCATTTCTATTTAATAAACTTTCTTTTGCCTAAAAGAAATAGCTGAAAATATATCACTTTTCACACAGATTCTTTAATTAACATACTTTTATTCATAGTATGTATTTTAGCATAATCAGTCTCTTTACTAATGCATGCATTTTGAATTGCTGCAGCCTGTAATGCAACTTGCACAAGTTCTGACAAGTGCACAAACTAACGAATGAGCTGGCTCTGAGTTTTGTATTAGTTGTCATTTGACCTACATCATTATTGCTAAGATTGGCATTGTTTGCAGAAAATGCTATCCTTCTCAGCTACGAAAAGGATGTAGTTCTATAATAGGGTTCACATATTATGTGCCAAAGTTGCAAGATCAATCACACACTTTTAAATTAGAACAGAATGTTTTTAAGCAATACAGCTATAAAGGAATTGTGCCTAGTATCATGAAGCGTTGTTGTCAAAAGAAGCAGGTAGCATAAACTTGGTTAGATATTTTGTCAGAACCTTCTCCTTGCAGCCATGTAGTCATAAATTGATAGGTGTGTATGTATAAACCATTAAGATACTGTACATATCTGTTTGTAATTCAAGTCTTTCCTTTGTTAAGATAAGTCCACCTATACTTTTGGGATCTGCAGGAATCAGTAATCAATTTCTAATAAAGAGGCATTTTTATTGCATAATAAACACCCAGTGTTATTGAAACATAAAACTGCTAATTAGTTTGGTGAAGTTGAAGTGCTGTGTTTGCATATGAAAACTAATTAGTCATATCAGCTCTTGAATCATACAGTTTCTCGTTTCAATAGTAGCCTTTCACTTTTGATCCAATAACATGTTGTCATTCAGAATTTCATGGGTAGTTTACCAGCCAGCTATTCACCCAGAGATAAATTCACTGAAATTAGGACAAAGTACAATAAATTATTCCCAGGTAGCTCCTTTAACTTGGGAAGTTATGTATTCTGTATAAATACATTTTTATCAGCATTGTCAAAGTCAAGTCAATTTAGGAGAACGACTAGGCTCAGAAGAGTTCAATATTCAATCTCAGCATATCTGTTTAAAAGAAACAATTTCTGACATTTCTGATTAAAGGAATCTGGCAATGGGAAAGACCTCAGTCTGGTTCCCAGAAAACTACAATTAATCAGAACACATAGTAAATAGAAAATAATCCAACCTTGTTTAATTCCCTTGAATGTTTTAATTCCAATTCAATCACATAGAAGCATTCTGAAAGTCCAGCAGATAATTCAGAAGGACAGAATTATACACAACTATGTTTTTGATTCCATTTGCGCTTATGGTGCTAAAAAGAAACAAGAAGGGCACAAAAGCAGTGGCGGGATTCAATTTTTTTTACTATCGGTTCTGTGGGCATAGTTTGGTGGGCATGACGTGGCTTGGTGGGTATGGCAGGGGAAGGATACTGTAAAATCTCCATTCCCTCCCCACTCTTGGGGGAAGGTTATTGCACAATCCCATTCCCTCCCCACCCTACTAACCTGTTTTCCAGCTCAGGCAATAGGGCAACAAAAGAAAACCCAGCTGATTAGCTGGGACTCAGGGGGCAGAGAATAGATGGGGTTGGGGCTAGTCAGAGGTGGTATTTGCCAGTTCTCTGAACTACTCAAAATTTCCGTGAGTGGTTCTCCAGAACGGGTCAGAACCTGCTGAATACCACCTCTGAATTAGAGGCATTGCTCACCATCCTACTCTTCAAGTCCTGAATGGTCCAGGACAAAGTTGTCTACAGTACAGCCTAGTTCCAGTGCTCTCAGAGTCTCCTTTTTCTTCTCCATCTTGTCCTGCTTGGTGCCCAAGTTCACTAATCCACATTTCACTTGCTTAATTCACATGGCAAAGCCATTAATACACAATGTGAGTGTTAAGTTCTGTGCATGGGTGCAAAGAATGGAGACGAGCCAGTGAACAGTGAACTTCAAACTCTTTATTTACATGTGAAAACAGCTCAGCTCAATGGCCGCAATGGGCCCCTTTATATAGGCAACTCTTAACTTATTTAACCAATGAAAACACAGGGAGCGCTAGCTCCATTAACCAATGGGAGAGCCTTGTTAATAGCCAATCAGATTCTCCTGAATGGACCAATCCAATGTCGCTATTATTGGCCAATCAGAAGTGCAGGGCCAGAACTCTGCACTTTGCTTCAAGCTCTTAATAATCTTTATTAAATATTTATTGATTCACAACACCCCTTCCCCCCGGGTTCTGTTTAAGGGGTGCATTCACGTAGTCTTTGAGGTAGGCAGGTTGTTTTGACTGTCTATTTGATTTGCGTTGTTCTCCTGGTATTTGGCTACAGACTTGTTGGGGTAGGACGTTATCTGGTGAAGAGGGTGCCTCCCGTTCCATATTCGAATTTTTGTTGTTGCTACTGCTCTCAGCATCTCTTTGAGGCGAGGCCACCCCCATTCCGGATCCATCATGTGCTGCCTCTGAGTGGTCATTACTTCCGCTTAAACTTTCTGTCACTTCAAATTCAGCTTCCTTGGTATCTCCTCCCCCCTCGGTTTGGAAATCAGGGGGCTCGGAGATCCCCAACTGTAGCCTTGAATGCAGCTGATCAATATGGCGCTTCCATATTCTATCGTCGTGACATTTCACGCGGTACGATCTAGGGCCGGTTATTTGTACTACAGTTGCCTCGACCCACAACGGATCACCCAAAAAGTTCCTAGTGAAAACCAAGTCGCCTACCTGGAAATTGCGGCATTTCCTGCTGGAACCGTGTGGTTTTTCAGGTTCATATGACGGATGCAGATGGTCGAGGTGGGAGCGGAGCTTCCGTCCCATTAACAACTCAGCGGGAGTTTTATTGGTGACGCTGTGCGGAGTGATATGCTGCAAAAGGAGTATCCTGTTAATCTTGTCTTCTATATTGCCATAGTCCATTTTAAGCAAGGTTTTCTTGACAAATTGTACCATGCGCTCGGCCCTTCTGTTGGCCGCAGGATGCACTGGTGAAGTTAGCGCATGGCAAATACCGCGGTCCGCCAGGTACTGTTCGAAGGACAGCATGCTAAATTGGAGCCCGTTGTCGGATACCAGAGCGTCTGGTAATCCGTGTGTCGCAAAGAGTCTGTCTAGTTTCCTGATGACTGATTCAGTTGTTGTATTCCTCATTTCATGGATTTCAAACCAGTTCGAGTAGGCATCCACCGTTAATAAGAATGTGTGTCCCTTGGTACATCCCGCAAAGTCGAGATGAATACGGGACCATGGTCCCCTCGGTGTTTCCCATTCAGTCGGGGTTGCTTTCGGAGGGGCGTTGCTTACTTCCTGGCATTTTTGACAAGCTTTTACCCATGTCTCTATCTGCTTGTCAATACCCGGCCACCATGCGTAGCTTCGTGCGAGGGCTTTCATACACATGATGCCGGGGTGGCCATCATGCAAGGTCCTTAGTATCGCTGGTCGCAACCGCTCTGGGACGACAACTCTATCACCCCAGATAATGCAGCCCTTCTGGGAAAATAGTTCCGTTTGTCGATTCTTGAATGGGGTGTAGTGTCAGGTATCTGGTCCAACGACCATCCCCGCTCGACCCAACTGAGGACTCGTGCTAAAATGGGGTCGCGTTTCATTTCCATCGTGATATCTTGGGCTGTTAATGGCGGCGTTTGAAGTGTCTCGATCTGCAGTGTTGTAACCATCGGAGCGGGGTCATCAATGGTCTCCAGAAGAGGTGCGCGGCTCAATGCGTCGGTGTGGGGAATGGCCTTCCCCGGGCGATGTTGCAACTTGTAGTTATATGCCGCCAAGAATTCTGACCAGCGAGTCATTCTGGGAGATAATATATAAGGTATTGGCCTATCTCCCACTATTATTCCCAGCAAAGGTTTGTGGTCAGTCACTATGGTAAAGGCTCAGCCATACACATATTCATGAAATCTCTTAACCGCGAACACAATAGCAAGGGCCTCCTTATCAATTTGACTGTAATTGCATTCTGCTTTTGATAACATCTTTGAGAAATAGGCAACAGGGGCTTCACTACCGTTTGGCAAAATGTGGCTTAAAATGGCGCCCACTCCAAATGGGGATGCATCACACATGATTGTTAAAGGCAAAGTCTCGTTATACTGCATCAGAACAGCATCAGAAGTCAATAAATTTTTCACATGTTGAAACGCCTGTTCTTCTCTGTGTCCCCATACCCAGGTTGCTTTTTTGTCCAATAAACGATGTAGGGGTTCAGCTATGGTTGCTTTGTGAGGCAGGAAAATGTTATAAAAATTGATAAGGCCCAAAAAAGCCTGGAGGTTGGCCTTGTTCCGGGGTTTTGGGGTGTTCTTGATTGCCCTGAGTTTGTTATCGGTGGGGTAAATGCCTTGACTATCAATTAAATATCCCCAAAATTCTACACGATCCGTACATAAATGACACTTGTTTTTTTTAACTTCGAGACCTGAGTCTTTAAATCTCTGGAGAACCAACCTCAGGCATTCCTTTAGTATTTTCCGAGTTGGGACAGCAATTAACACATCATCAAAATATGGGACAACACCTTTTATCCCTTGTAATAGCCTTTCCATCAAGCTTTGAAAGATTCCCGGGGCCACGCTCACTCCGAACTAGAGGCGGTTACATTTAAACACACCTCAGTGCGTAACGATCGTTTGGGCCTCTGTCATGTTTTTGTCAACAGGCAGTTGTTGGTATGCCTGGGCTAAGTCTAGTTTAGCGAAGACTTTTCCGCCCCCCAGGGAATGGAGGAGGTGTCGCACCACCGGTACTGGGTAAGCGTTTTGTTGAAGGGCGTGGTTAAGGGTGGCTCAGTGGTCCCCACAAATTCTTATCGATCCATCCAGCTTGATGGGTGTTACAATTGGGGTTTCCCAGGGAGAGTGATAGGTTGGTTCTAACACACCCTGAGCTATTAATTTATCAAGCTGCTTGTCAATCTTTGGTTTAAGGGCAAATGGAACTCAATGAGGCTTAAGGCAGATGGGAGCTATTTCAGGATTGAGGTTAAATGATATCGGGGTCCCCTTGTACTCACCTAATTTTTCTGTGAAGATGTCCTGGAATTCGTGGACAAGGTCTTCTTCCCAATTGCTGCTGCAGGTTCGGTGAATGCCGGCTACTTCAATTCCGAGTGGAGCAAACCATTGGAGGCCTAACAAACTAGGCCGATCCCTGTCGATTACAGTCAGGGGTAGGGATGCTGTATGGTTCATAAATGATACTCGGACTCGGCTGGATCCAACGACTGGGATTCGATTTCCTTGATAGTCCTTGAGTATGAGTCTTTGGAATCTGAGGTCTTGCCTCCGGATAGTGGGGATGAGCTGCTTGAGGGTCTTCCAGGAAACCATCAAGAGGGACGATCCTGAATCGACTTCCATCACGCAGGGCTGGTTTTCGATGGCCACTTTCACTCGGATCTTTTTGGCGTCAAGAGATGAGGCGTGACCGATCGTGATCGTTTGGTGAGCCTCTTCTCACTTTGTTGGGTGGTTTAGGGTTTTGTTTCTGTAGGAGTGGTTGTTCCATTGGTGGTTCACGGGACAACTTCCCATCAGTTGGCGATAGTTAACCCCCCTTGAGGGCTGGCTGGGTCCTGGCTTGCTTCTACAGACCCGTCCGATATGGCCTCTTTTCCCGCACACATGTCAGAGCATGTCGAGGAATTTGCATTCTGACCGGGGGTGGCTTGTTCCACACCTGGCGCATTGGTACTGCGATTTCTGGCGTTGGTCTCGTTCAGACCGAAGTCGATGGACCTTTTCCTCATTGCTTTCTGATGACGATTCGAGGTCCTCATGGTGGGCTGTATCCAGCTGTCCCTCTGCCTGAGGTGAAATTTCACAGGCGGGTTGGCGAAACGGTGCGTGGGTGCGGCGCATTTGGGCAGCCAACTTCCTGGTTGCTTCTGCTGCAGTAGCTTCAGCTATGGCATCTTTAAGGCTAATGTTGCCCTTTGCCATTAGTTTACTCTGAGTGCCTGGTGCATCTAATCCGAGAATTATTTGGTCTCTCAGGGCTTCTTCTAGGTTGGCAAACTCGCATAGGCCTCCCAGATTCCAGAGATCCGCTATGAAATCAGCAACACTTTCGCCCTTTTGCTGACTTCTCTGATAAAATCCATGCCTTCTCTCGAGCGTTGGCACGGTCGGTGCGTAGTGAGCCCTCAGCAGGGGTTCGAGGACGTCCCAGTCCATAGACTTTACTTCTGCCGGTTTTGCTAGTGCCTTGGCCATCTTGAATACGGTTGGCCCGCAATGAGTTAGGAATACCGCTCGTTTCTTTCCGGTAGTGGCATCCTTCAAATTGTTGGTCTCCAGAAACATCTGGAAGTGATCCATATATGAATCCTAGTCTTCTTGTGCCGGGTCGAATGGAGCGGGTGGTATGACGCTACCGGACATGGTTTCGCCGTTGGTGCGTTTCAGCCACGTGCTCGGTTATAGGTCTTCGTCATTCAGTAAGCCCTGATGTCTCCACATCCCACCTTCATCACCAGTGTTAAGTTCTGTGCATGGGTGCAAAGGATGGAGATGAGCCAGTGAACAGTGAACTTCAAACTCTTTATTTACATGTGCAAACAGCTCAGCTCAATGGCCACGATGGGCCCCTTTATATAGGCAACTCTTAACTTATTTAACCAATGAAAACACAGGGAGCGCTAGCTCTATTAACCAATGGGAGAGACTCGTTAATAGCCAATCAGATTCTCCTGAACAGACCAATCCGATGTCGCTATTGTCAGCCAATCAGAAGTGCAGGGCCAGAACCCTGCACTTTGCTTCAAGCTCTTAATAATCTTTATTAAGTATTTATTGATTCACAACAGTGAGGAAGGATTGATTCTTCACCTGGCTTGTCAAAGAACCTGATGCCAAGACTCTTGACAGCTTAAAAGAGGACTAGAATCTGTGCTAGAGTACATTTACTGGCTTTCTGAGATTCTTTTGTTACGTTACCTGCAGAGAACACAGGACTAGGTCCTCTTTTCTTTGAAACAGCATTCTCATAGATACGTCCTTCTTATCTTGGTTTTGTTCAAAGCTAATTGAGTCCCGGCTTTTTCAATGCACTTTTGAAGTCTGAATCTTTTTCTCGCTCTTCCCGGTGAATTTCTGTTTGTGGATTGCTCCTCAAACTGTGGACATTTATGTTAATCTTGTGGTAAATTATTCTAAGTTTTCTACTGTGAGCTGTTCACAATAGGATATGACTGAAATGGAATATCGGTCTGGTGAAGGAATAAATAAGTGCTGGGAGAGTGTTCCAAAACCATTATATCTAACTTGATTCTGGGACCATGCAATTATAGCTACTTAAATCCATGGAAATACTGTTGTTTTACATCTAGAATATTCAATGACTTTTTGTGCTGCCAGAACTTTTGACCTTGTGATATGGATAGCTCCTTGCTAATAGCAAAATTTACATAAAGTACTTGACAATTTGTCAGCAGAATATCTAACAGCGCAGATGCTTTCTTAGTGTGTTTCTTCCTCATTTGGATTATTTACTTCCAATAAATGTTGCTTGATCACTGTTTTCCGGCAATTTGTACAACCCTTTTGTGGGAGAGCATATATGTGAAAAGGGAAGAATTTTCTGTTCCCCAACCTAGTTGGTGCTGAAAGTGACAATTGTCAAGGAAATGATACAATAAATAATATTTTCTTTTATCTATATTATTCTGAAATTAAATCCTGTATTTTATTTTTGTTTTATATTTCTGACATGGCTGTAAGATTAATCAGTGAATAAACTATCTAAAATGTGATATTGCAAACAAGAAAAGAGAGCATGCATTTCTTTTCTCAGAAAAGTGAGCATGTATTCAAAAGGACTGCCGAGAAAGCTTCATAACTGTGAAGCCAGGTCTAAATTGCATGGAAAAGTAATTCACTGGTGAGAAGGTTAAGGTCACTTATCCCACTGAATGCCTCCCCAGTTATCAGGGTATACTATCTTTTCTATACTTTGAAAATTCAGGTTGCAAACAAAAGTGAACTAGTTCTGTTCTCACTATATTTCTGAAATGTCCTTTTCACTCAAGAGTTTCTCAACCTTAGCATCTTTAAGACGTGTAGACTTCAATTTTCAAAATTTCCCACTCTGCCATTCTGGCTGGGCCATGCTTGGAGCTGAAATCCACATGACTTAAAGTTGCCTAGGTTGAGAAACACTGTTCTAATTAAATCCAACAAAATTGCTTGAACAGCTGTGTTACAAAAACACATTAAACAAGGGGGGGGGGAGAAGATAGGAGGGAGTCTCTTTCAGTGTCAGCATAATAAAGCAAGCCCACATCTTCTTTAAATAATCATTGGCAAAAGCATAACTCTAAAGAAATACTGCCTGTGCCTGATTACACTTCAGTTTTGTCATTAAATGGGAATAGAATCAAACTGAAGAAAATGACTTCCTCTAATGTTGCATATTTGTCTCTGCTCCTCATCTGCTCTTGTGTACCTCTAACCATATGATAGCACTTTATATTTACAGGATAGAGATGCTTCAAGCAGACTTTGCCCATCAGCTCCATATGAAGTAACCATCTTCTCAAGGATTGCTTTGCAGGAACTGAATTATGATTTGCCGCATGCTTAACTCTAACCAAGTTGTGAACACTATTCAAAAGATGACATCTGCTCTGAAAGCCATGAGAGCATCCCAGGGCTTCCTTCATTCTCAGTGACTAAGCACAGATGGGTGTCTGTGTGTATTAATTCTTCCTGGACGCTATTTAATCTTTTTGTTTTTCACAGAATGTTGAATGGCACATAATTATAAGAGAAAACTTGAGCCTTTTTTTCTGACTGATAATTATTGTTAGGATATCACTGAAGTTTTTGACTTTTCAATTACAGGTTGTGTGAAAATTGTTCCGTCTTGCCTTCTAGAGTTAAGAATATATTTGAGGTCACTGAAGGAAAAAACTCTTCTTTCTCATATTATTCTTTCTTCTTTTATCTATTCTGAATATTCATTGGGGTCATCTCATTTTTTTAGTTGTATCATTTGTGCTGTTCTGTTGGCTTATTCCTCCATTGTCTTGTAAATTTCTTTTTTATATTCTATTTATTCTATTATCCAGCATGCGAGATAATGTGGGAAATTCTGGGACTTGCAGTCCACATTTCTTAATGTTGCTGAGGTTGAGAAACCCTGATTATCTGAGCTCTAATATCCCCCAAACCATTTCACTCTCTCTTTCTCTTTTTTTGTCTCTTCCTCCTCTCCAACTCTCTTCATCCATTATTTCTCTTTTGTCTGCCACTAGGGCCTTGCCTTTTATGAAGCCATTTAAATTGTCTCATTAATTCTTTGTATGTTAACATGTTTTTGTTTACACTTTTTGCAGATTTACTAGAACCACAGTTAAGGTCAGGGGTAGGATTCAAATTTTTTAACAACCAGTTCTCTGGGTATGGCTTAGGTAATGGGCATGGCTTGGGTCTTGTGACTGGGTGGACATGGCTTGGTGGTCATGTTATTGGCTGGATGTGGCCAACTCAATATCACTCACATCAAGGTATGCATCTCCTAGCCTGGCCTCTCAAGACTGTGGGGATGCTGCAATAGTTGTGTGAAAAATGGTCATAAGTCACTTTTTTCAGTGCCATTGTAACTTTGAATGGTCACTCTACACAAGCAAAGTACCAGCAAAGGAGGGGAAAAAAACTCTAGAGACATTCCTAAGACAGGAAGTCTCGTCCTGTCAAGAATGTAAAAAGGGTTAACGGAGAGGCAGTTTCTGTAAGCAACACCAGAATGTTTCCTTCCTGCCTTCCTTCCAGGATTAGGCCAGTAATTTCTTCTAACAACCAGTTCTCCGAACAGCTTAGAATGTTAACAACTGGTTCTAGCAAATAGGTGCGAACTGGTAGAATCCCACCCCTGGTTAAGGTAACTTTTATAATCAAGCAAGTACAGGCCAATCTATGAATGTTTTAGTAAAATATTGCCAATGCAAGGAAATCTGAAATTCATAGAAAATAGCATAAATGATTTATCAACTCTGATTCATATAAATGAACATTTGGGAGATGAAGGACATGTAGGCAGCAGAAATCAACCAACCATTTTTACAGAGCCAAATATAATTTTTGCAGGCACTATAAAAATCAGTTGTACCATTTCCAGACAACAGTTTGTGATTTATAAAATTGGCAGACAATTATAAAAAATATAAAAATAATTTAGATCCATATGTGTTTTCATTGTACATATTCACCTTGATATTTAACAAGAAAGCCACTAATTTTGGTTCCGGTTTCGCGTGGCTTCGGGGCAGCAGGAATTCGCGACAGCTCGCGATTTCTGCTGTGCTAGCCGTCGAGGTACCCCCGATCCAGATGGGTCAGGGGGATATGGCTGCCCTGTAGGGACAGCTGAAGAGAGAGGGGAGTCGGATAGGGGGGTGGGGGTGTCGCAGACCCCCCCCTTCTCCGGAAAAACCCCTTTTTCCCAAGGCGGTGGAGCGGCGGTCAGCAATGGCCGCCACGAAGAAGCCAGCAACCGGGTAAGATTGCGCTGGAGGAAATGAGAAGAGTGAAAGTGTTGTCTGAGCCGGGTCAAGTAACATCCTTTAAATTGCCTGGAACTGAGCTGTTTGAATTGCTGGAGGATACATTGTATCCCTAAGAAGAGCAAAAGTGGCGGAGAAGCTGTTAAAGGGAACTTTTTTTTTTCTTCACTCTCCCACCCCATGGAAACAGCAGAAATGTTTGGATATATTGGACATTGAAAGTGAATTGTTTTGAGAGTTGAAGCTAAGGGACAAAAGGATTTTTGGACATTGAAAAATTTAAGAAATTGGAAAACCCTTGTTGGAGGTATGGATTTCTGATTATTTAAAATTGATATTGCAAGTGGGAAGGGAGAGGAAAAAAAATTGGAGCAGAAGCTGAAAAAGGAGGAGATTGCCTAGAATCCCAAAGAAAGATATATGGTAATTGGACCTCTTTGATTAAACATTAACCCCAGAAAGAGAAAGAGAAGAAGGAAGAAAAGTATTAACTTTTGGAACTTTTTTTGAATTGTTTTTGATTAAAAATACTTGTGGTTGTTTTGGGAAAAGTTTCTCTTTTCATAATGGCATCGCTTGTGGATGAACTAAAGACTGAATATCAAAAATATAAAAAGGAAGATACTTTGGGCGCTTTGTTTCAATTCTTAGAAATGGCGTTATGTACTTATGAAAAGTTGATTACGCAGCAGAAGGACTGGGACAAGGAAAAAGAGGAAGAAGAAGCCATCTTTGATGAACAATGGGTCCTTTCCGGAGAGGAGGAGAAAAAGGATAAGAAAAAGGGGATTTTAAGAATTATAAAAACAACCAAAGAAGAGAAAAATGAGCGAAAAGGTGAAGGCAAGGTTAGAAAGCAAAGGAAAAGGAGTAAGAAAAGGGAGGAGGAAAAACAAAGGGGTAAAAAGGGCAAGGAGAAGAATAAGCAAGAGAGAAAGGGGGGGAGGAGAAGCCTCAATGGGGGAAAGCAAGATCTAAAGAAAAAAAGTTTATTTAGAGACAATGGGTGAATTTAATTTAGGATAAAAGAGGGATTCTGGAGGGTACATAAGATTGTGTTTTTATATGTGTATTTAGAGTATAAAATTCATTATGTAATTTTAGAATCTTTTAAACAGAATCCCAAGAAAAATTGTTATACGAAGTACTTTTAAGTTAGGGTAATGAGTTATAGACGTTACTCCAATTGGTGTATAGGAGAAGTATAGTAAAAGAAAAAAGATGAATGGATAGTTGGAAATAGAACAGACAAAGAATGTTATTGAAAATGGTAATAAGATATGAAAGGATATATAAAGGTTTTGTTATGGTTTTTTTTTTTTTATTTTGTATATTGATAAAAGGCAATAAAATTTTAATTAACAAGAAATAATTTGGATGAAAAGGAGAAGTAGGGATAAGATATGAAGTTAAATAGATAAAGTATTGATACTATAATTTGGAATTGTTATGTTCTATTGGTTTTTTATTATTATTTTTTCCTAGAAAAGAATTTATAAGCTGTTATGCCTTGATTCTTTGTGCATTGTTTTTATAAAATTGATAAAAATGGTTTATATATATATAGAAAAAAAGAAAATGATAATAAGATATGGAAGGATATACAAAGTGAATATGATGTTTGAATTTGTGTCTGTGTGAAGAGTTTTAACCCGGGATCAGACAACCTTCAGAAAAGATCTTTTAGTTTTGTTTATGTTTTGTGTTTTGTATGTTTGTGTATTGTGTTTTCTGTAAAATTAATAAAATTTGTTTAAAAAAAAAAAAAAAAGAAAGCCACTAATTTTAATTATGTATTCTGCAACAGCTTTAAGACTTTTTAAAATTTGCAATGAATTTTATTTGGACACAATTATCCCACATGCCACAGAATGGGACACAACTATCAATGCCTTCTAGAACATGAATAGATTTTTCTTCTTATCCATTGCCACAGGCCATTTAACTTGAACAGTTGTTCCTATCCCAGCTAGAAGGGTCTATGACAATTTGTCATGGCCAACTCACCATGGCAAACTTGCCAATTTGCAGTGATCAACTTGTTGCAGGACAACTTATCATAGCCAACTCACCATGGGGAAACTTGCTGCAGGACAAGAGTGACAATTATATCAAAGAAATTGTGAACTAGAATAAGTAAAAATGCCAAAGGAGAGACAGAATTAAATGTGAATGACAAAAATTATTATATATTAAAAAATTAAATTGAATTGTTAAATTGTCCTGCAGTGAGTTGTCTCATGGTGAGTTAGCTGTGGTGAATTGACTGTGGCAAGTTGGCTGGAATGAGTTGGCTGTGATGAGTTGTCTCATTCCACTATTAGAAAATACATGGTCTGTATTGGTTCTCCAAAACTTGTTGTCAAATTGCAACAATATGAAAGGCAACATTATTTAAAACATGGCACAATGATCTATTAATTGTTAAATAATTGATTAATGGGTGGTAATTAGTTGAATAAATGTTACTAAGAACTGCTAAAAATATTCATTATTATTTGATATACCCTTGCCCATTTCTTTATCTTGGCCATATAAAGACCAGATGCAGATTTCACCTTAGTAGTGGATATCTATTCTATATGAGTACAAGCTAATAGTCTCCAAATAGCATCTGTAAGAGGTTGGAGCTATGAATTAGTGATCAGGAACATGGCATAATTAAGTTCATAGGGCCAATCAGGTGGCTGGAATAAAAATAGGACAGGTGACCAAACTGAAGATCACAGATAACAGAATCAGATAGACCTGTTGTCAATAGCTTTTTGCCAGTTGAAATTACAAATGATAATGGATGACATGTAGTCATCTAGAATGACAATCTTGAAATGGTAATGTGATAGAAAACTATGTTGATTATTCTGGGAAGAAATTATGCCATGTTCCTGATCACTTTTTTCTTGGTCTCTTTATTTCTAATGTTTCCTACAACTTTTCCCAGATCAAGAGTTAACTGACTACAATTTTTTGGAAACAACCTAGAGATCTTTTTAAAAATCAGCATTGCATGAGCCTCTTGGTAGTCCTCTATTATGAGCTACATTTGTGAGATTGCATTTTTATGGTTGTAAATGTGTGACTCTTTACAAATGTTTGAAGATTAGCATATTAACCCAGAGACATTCTATTTTATATATTTATTTTATTTTAACATTACAGTTTAATTTTATATCTATTCACCACTATTTTCTCAACTCTTCAGGGTTTTTTCCAGAAAATATCATTTCAAGTATTTGCCCTAAAACTTCTGCAATAAAAACAATAACAAAGAATTCATTACCTTCCTTTAAGTTTTCTTTAATTCCCTTGTGATCATTTGAAACTGGTTTTCTGAAGTTTCACAGCTTTTAATCCTATAATTATTATGACTCAATATACAATCCAGCAAATGTAATTTCCCTTGTTATATCTTTTTGTGTGTTTGTGTGCCTGTGTCTGGGTCTGTGTGAGTATGCCTTCTTTTTATATTGACTCCTGACAATTACTGGGACAAATTCCTACAGTTTTCTTGACACATTTCAGAAGTGGTTTTTCATTGCTTTCATCCTAGGGCTGAGAGAGTGACTGGCTCAAAGTCATCCATCAGAATTTATGGTGAAAGTGAAACTAAAACTGATGATCTCCTGGCTTGATGCCTTAACTACCACACAAACTGGATGTCAAACCACTATACCAAAGTGGCTCCCATACTGAGACATTTTCTCAATATGATGTGTGCCACATACTGCAGGAGGGTTTGCCTTGCCCAATTGGGAGTTGTATTACCAGGGGACAAATCTGATGTGGGTAAAGGAATGGATAACATTAAGGAACAGTAAACTATTGACCTTAGAAGGGCATGACCTGCTGTTGGGATGGCATGCCTTCCTTTGGTACAAGGGAACTAAAACACAGGGGATTTGGAAAACATTACATCTGAGAGGCATTGTTTTTGAATTGGGAGAAGATAAAAAGACAATAATGTTTAAAAATTCCATTATGAATATACACCATTGAAGCTTTTTCTCATCCAATAATATATAAAAAAGAACAAGCAGTTAGATATGGTATGATATTGAATGAAAAGGTGAACTTAAATCTATGCAAGTGTTGGAAGAACAAGGTGTAAAAATGAATTGATTTTCATATTTGCAAATACAATCTAGATTTGATAAAGATGTTAAAACAGAAGGTATCTATGATAAGTTGATTGATTTAGATAAAATCTTAATGGGTACTGATGAAAAGGTAATTAAAAATCTTTATGAACATTTATTAGAATTTAAATTGGAGGAGGAACAAGTTAAAGAAACAGTGATTGCTTGGGGAAAAATTTTTGGATATGGGATTGATTTAGAAAAATGGCAAAAACTATGGTCTCAAAATTATAAAATGACAATGTCAACTGCATATAAAGAAAATTTGTTTAAGATGTTTTACAGGTGGCATCTATCCCCAACGAGACTTGTGAGAATGTTTAAGAATAAGTCGGATAAATGTTGAAAATGTCATCAGATACCTGGTTCATATTACCATATGTGGTGGACATTCTCGGACGCAAAAAAATATTGGACTAAAATCCACACATGGTTGGAAAAAATGAAAAAACAACATATAGACTTTAAACCAGAGATCTTTTTATTGGAAATTATACTGGAAATATATAACAAAGAGTTGAAATATTTGATTGTAAATGTTTTAACGGCAGCTAGGATTGTATTTGCTAAGAATTGGAAAAACAATAAAATACCTATGCAGGAGGAAGTTATTGAGAAAATTATGGACTGTGCTGAAATGAGTAAATTGACATTTGAAATTAGAGAACAAGATAAACAATTTTATATGATATGGGATTTGTTTTATCAATGGTTGGATAAAAAGACATGGTAATGTAATAGACTAGATAATTCTGTGATAGAAATTTAATAGACTAATATAAAACATAATATAGACATACATAACCAATGATTGAAAGTATAACTTAAATTATAAGATAAAATTTAGAATATCTCGTATAAAATGATGGAATAAATAGTTGTCATGGATGATTAATAACTGATAAATATGTAAGCATATGTTAGTTTGACAATGTGAAAATTGATATAAACTGTGAGTAATTACTACAAAGGGATAGCACAAAAGATTTATAACCAACTGACACACTGTATGTATATAAAATGGAAGATGTTTTTATGTTTTTATGTTTTGTATGTGTATGTTTGTTTTGAAAAAAATTAAAAACTCTTTAAAAAAAAAGAATGACAGCAGAAGAAGGGGTGAGATTGCCAATCTTCCCCTCCATTGATAAGAAAGGATAGAGTGCTCTGTCAGTATTTCAGTTGATCCTTGCTATGAGAAATGTGGCTCAAACTCACAACTTTGAGCAGAACATTCTTGCTGTGGTTGTAGAATGGGAAACATATCTTTGTGCCTGGGCATGGTCTCACACTGAGAAGTATTCATATCCAAGTTCAGACCCTGACAACTCACCATCTGTCATAAAACTTGCTGTTCAACCGAAAGGAGAAATGTTGAGAGGTAGTTGGAGCAGATCCTACTCTGACTGTAGTCCTACCCTAATATAATTGTGAGAATACATCATTTTTTTGGTCTCTGCCTTACTCCAATGTGAAACCACATTTCTCATAGCAAGAATCAACTGAAGTACTATCCCTAGCTTGAGATTAATGGCTATGCTCCTTGCACTCCTAAGGTGCCTCAGATGGAAAATGGACCTAATGAAGAGGGCAGGGGCAGAATCTGCAACTCAGCCATAAGGTGAAGACCATGGGGAATGAGCTTTGAAGTTTCTAACCACTCCATACAAGAGCGATCCACTAGAAGCCCAACTCTGACATCAACTTCCAACTGCACAGTTGCTAATATGGCTGCATTTTAATACCACATGTATGCATGGGTTGTTGTAACTATGTATCATTCATGTGTTTGCAACTATGTATCATTGCAACTATGTATCATTCAAGCATTTGCAACATTGTATCATTCACGTGTAATCATTAACTTCTGTCTCTTCAGTGACCTTTGCAAGGCACGTACAAGAGACAAGGAGATAGACGTTTGTTAAGAAGCTTATCCACTTTGTAAATAATCTGTCCGGTATGCAGCTTTGTAAACACGCACATCCTGATGAGATTACCATGTTTGACTTGAGCTTTTTAATTAAATCATTTTCTTGTAAAAAAGCACAATAAAAGAGCGTGTGCCAAGACATTCAGGGCGCGCTCATCAAGAGGAAACTTCGCTTCCTGTCGTTTCTCTTCCCTTTGCTCCCTTTCATGAGCCGCCCATCAGATGCGGGATGGCAGATACCGCAGTGGGTATCTGTTTTTTTTTTTTTTTAATCTTGCTTAACACTGGCAGAAAAAACAGGGTTGTGTTGCATTAAATCATCTGTGGAATTCTGACAAAATAAATAGAGGTGTAAATACAAATAGATAAATAGGGAAGGGTAGCTGTACAGTTCTAGGCAATATTATTTTGATGTGTCACAAAACTTTAAACACTTTATATTAATGTAAAAGGGACAACTTTGCCTCAGGACTGGTGCAGAAAATAACTCCAGTTCAGTTATGCTGAAAATAACCAGAAATGTAATTGCAACACAAGAAAATTTTATCTCTTGCTTTAGAGTCCCACACTTGAAACAGAAAAATATATACTTATAGGTCCAAACAGATGCATTCCTTTCTTTATAAGAATTTATCAGTTTTTTTAAAATAAATGATACAAAAAGAATTAACATTCTTTAGTGAGAGAAATAAACTGTTAAATATATTAGAGGGGTAAGGATTTGTTTGGCATATTTTATGATATAAATTTACTGAAATATACAAACTGCTTCATTAATAGGATCATAAGAATTTTGAATTATAAATCATTTAATATTGTCATAGATTAATCCATGCCATGGCCTTTTTTTCTTTTTCAGAAATCAACAGAAAATGTTGTGCTCAGCTTGATATTATTCTTAAAATGGTAATTTTTCAGCCCCATTTTCCTGAAAATAGGTCAACAGACATCAATGGGAGTTATTTCAAAGTAGTAGAATTCATTACTCAGTTGAAAGTAATGCTAATATTTGTATTCCTAGGTAGATATGTGCAGGATTACACAGAAAACCATGCATTCAAAGAATTAGTCAAGATTAGCATCTTCTGCTACCTTCTCAGATTTTCACTTGATTGTTCTGTTTTCTGACTGGAAGGGAGGGATTCAGTACAACATATTTTTTTTCTGATTCACAAGGTTGCATTAGAACAAGGGTGTCAAACTCGTGTCATGTCATCACGTGATGTATCGTGTTTTTATCACCTTTGTTAAACTGAAGGTGGAAAGCAATGATGTATCTGGCCTGCAGACAGGAGTTTGACACCCCTGCATTAGAAGGAAGAGCCATATAACACTTTCCCAAGGTCCAAAAGAATGCTTCTGAGCGGTGAAGTCTTGCTATGCATTTTTTCTATAAGTTCTTGATTGTTCATCAGGCACTTTGATTATAGTAGTTATATTGTAGTTGTATTCTGTTTTTAAATTATTTTTAATCTTACTTAAGAGGGCATATATGTATTTTGGGATTGGACCATCATATAAACCCTAATAATAATAAGTGAATGATAATAAATCCTTTTCAATCTAATCTACAGCCCTAGAATTTCCTGGTTGTCTCCTATCTAAATATTAACTAAGTCTAAATCCAAATCATATAATTATAGAATTCATTAAAAAGGAAAGGAAAGGGAGGCATCAGGCTTATGTTGCTGCTTCACCTCATTTAGAAGAATTTCTACCAAGCTTTGCTAAAAGTGACTTTCAGTGATAAACTTGAGGGTTTCCAATGGAATGAAATAATACAATTTATCTTTAAAAAAAAATACATTTACAAAACAATGTAAGGAAAAGTAAACAAACTTGAAAAGATATCAGCATTTTCAAGAGGTTTTATGTATTCCTGGCATTTTGCTGGTGCACTGATAGAATATTTCCAGAAGCATTGTTGAAACTATTTCAATTCAAGATATGTTCAAAACATTGATATCATTTGATACATACAATATAATATCTTTAAAGTAAATTGACTTGCAATTGCATGTCATGTTAGTAAGTCTATAATTATTTTAAGTGTTTATGTAGTTGTTCCCTGTATTAAAATAACTAATCACAGTTTATTAATATTTTAATATCCAATTTATTATATAAATACATTGGGAAGGAAGGTAAAATGGCATATCAGTTTCTGGTAAGGCAATAATACATTAAGGCTGGGAACTTTGTTGTTATTATACAAAGCCCAAATCCAAATCCAATTTACCATGAATATTTTATTTATTTATTTATTTTACTGTTTATTTAAAATATTGCCTATATTTTTCATACTCCTTTTTAAAATCTAATACTGCTTCTTCCTCCTATTTTACTCACAACAGCCATGTGAAAAAAAGAGAATGATTGGCCAAAGTCAGCTAACTGACGTTCACATTTTTAAGGCAAGACTAGAACTCATGGTCTCCTAGTTTCTAAAACCTGCACCTAGTTTTTAGCCTTATAAAGACAGTAGATAGATATAAGATGTTGTAGATAGATATAAGGATCCTCTTTTTTTGTCTTTGAGATGGTAATATTTTTAACTGTTTATCCATCAGCCCTAAAAAGAAAAAATTCAGCTTCTGCTGACTATAAGACAGTTTAAAATCCTGTCTATCGATACATGTACTTAAATCCAAAAATTTTAACTCCCACAATCTTGTCTTGTGTTTCTATACAATACCCCAAGAGCTAAATGAATAAGAGAAGGCAGCAGGCACCCAGTTTTTCATTATCTATCTATCTATCTATCTATCTATCTATCTATCTATCTATCTATCTATCTATCTGTTATGTATGTAAATAGTTTAAATAAAAGCAAGCTTGGGGTAAAGTGCAGGGTTCTGGCCCTGCACTTCTGATTGGGTGTTAAGCGGCTCGATCGGATTGGTTGGGTTCAGAGAATCCAATTGGCCCTTAACGAAGGACTCTTATTGGTTCTGGAGCTAGCGTCTTACAGCTCCCTGTTGGTTATTTCACATTAAGGTCACCTATATAAGGCAGAGTTGTTGTTGTTCACTCTCTTAAGTCACTATGTAATAAAGAGCTGAAAGTTCACCAACTAAGATTGTCTCCAGTCATTTCACCCATGCCTGAAACTATATCACTGGCAACGAGGATGGGATTTGGAGACATCTGATCTTAAGGAACCGGGAAGAAAAACAGTGCACGTGCCAAGACGACGCCACCAACAGAAACCATGTCCAGCAGCATCGTACCACCTGCTCCGTTCGATCTGAACCAGGAGGATTGGGAATCCTACATGGATCGCTTCCAAATGTTCCTTGAAACAAACAACCTGAAGGACGCCACCCCAGCCAAGAAGCGGGTGCTGTTCCTGACGAACTGCGGCCCGGCTGTCTTTAAAATGGCAAAGGCACTCACGAAACCTTGAGAAGTTAAAGCAATGAGCTGGGACGACCTCGAACCTCTCCTGAGAGACCATTACGCGCCAACCGTACCTACACTCGTGAGATATCACGAATTCTATCAAAGAAGCCAGCGAAAAGGAGAGAGTGTGGCTGACTTCGTGGCAGACCTCCGACACTTGGGAGGCCTCTGCGGATTCGCAGGCTTAGATGAAGCACTGAGAGACCGCTTAATTCTGGGATTAGATGCGCTAGGCGTGCAAAGCAAGCTGATGGTGAAAGGCGACATTGACCTTGCTGACGCCATCGCCGAAGCCACTGCTGCTGAGGCGACCAAAAAGTTCGCGGCGCAACTACGGCGAAGCCGAAACCCAATGACCCCACAGACAGGCGACGTTTTATCCAAGTCAGAAGAGCAGCTTGTTACGACGCACCATGAGGACCTCTCTTCGTTGTCAGACAGCGACGAAGAAGGGGTCCATCGACTGCAGTTCGACCGGGTCCCTCACTCTAAACCCTCATGCCCTTGCGCTGGTTGCGGGGCAAACCACCCCAGGGCAGATTGTAAATTCCGTGATGCGATCTGTCATGAGTGCGGAAAACGAGGCAACATCAGTCGAGTCTGTCGCAGTTTACCGAGACCAAGTCAGGCCTCAAGGGGAACCAGCTCTTGACAATCGGCAGGAAACCATCCTGTAAGGCAAGATCCAGCAAACCACTCCTACAGATATCGAGCGTTGCAGAAAGAAGAGGCCCACCATACTATCACTATAGGTCACGCCTCAGCCATGGACGCTAAGAAGATTCGAGTCACAGTGGCCATAGAGAACTAACCTTGCCACATGGAGGTCGATTCCGGATCGTCCCTCTCGATGGTGTCGTGGAAGACATTAAAACAACTCATTCCTACCATCCAATGCCAAGACCTTCGAATGCAACGTCTCATCCTTAAAGACTACCAAGGGAATCGGATCCCTGTGCTTGGGTCTTGTCGAGTCCGCGTCTCGTTTAAAAAGCATACAGCATACTTACCTCTAATGATCATCGATAGGGACAGGCCTATTTTATTGGGCCTCCAATGGTTCGTGCCACTCGGCATCGAAGTAGCCGGTGTGAACCGAGTCGGTGATTGCGAGTGGGAGGAGGACCTTATCACTGAATTCAGCGATGTCTTCGCAGATCATCTGGATGAGTATAAGGGGACCCCAATTTCGTTTAGCCTCGACCCTAAGGTCGCCCCGATCCGTTTAAAGCCCCGTCGAGTTCCGTTCACCCTTAAGGCCAAGATAGATGAACAACTTGACAAACTAATTAAACAAGGGGTACTGCAACCCATTGATGGGAAACTCCTATTGTAACCCCCATTAAACCAGATGGGTCAATCCGAATCTGTGGGGACTACCGGGCCACTCTAAACCACGCCCTCCAGCAGAACGTGTATCCAGTGCCGGTGGTACAGCACCTCCTTCATTCCCTGGGAGGCGGAAAAGTACCCAATTGCAATTCGGGGTAAGTGTAGCCCTGGGAATATTCCAAAGTTTAATGGAACGATTATTGCAGGGAATCAAGGGCGTGGTTCCATATTTTGATGACGTGTTAATTGCAGCTCCTAGTAAAAAAATTCTACAGAATTATTTAAAATGTGTTCTTAAGAAATTCCAAGAAGCGGGATTGAAAGTAAAAAAGGATAAATGTCATCTGTATACAGACAGTGTTGAATTTCTAGGTTATCGCATTTATAGTCAGAGATTTACTGAGAGTAAATTAAGGTCGATAAAAAATGCTCCCAGACCCCGTAACAAAACAGATCTCCAGGCATTTTTAGGCTTTATCAATTTCTATAATGTGTTTTTACCACATAAGGCGACTGTGGCTGAACCGTTACACCGGTTATTACATAAGAAAGCATTGTGGGTTTGGGGTTACTGGGAGGAAAAAGCGTTTCGAAATGTAAAAGATTTACTTTCATCTGATTCTGTACTTATGCAATATAATGAAACATTACCATTGGTTATAACTTGTGATGCCTCACCGTTTGGGGTGGGCGCTATTTTGAGCCATGTGCTGCCTAATGGAAACGAGGCCCCTGTTGCATACTTTTCGAAGACTCTTTCTCAAGCAGAACATAACTATGGACAAATAGATAAGGAAGCTCTTGCAATTGTGTCAGCCGTAAAAAAATTCCATGAGTATGTATATGGAAGGACATTTACAATTGTAACCGACCACAAACCTTTATTGGGGATAATCGCTGGGGACAAACCAACTCCCTATATATTGTCCCCAAGAATGACTCGATGGTCAGAGTTTCTAGCTGCTTATAATTATCGATTGTTACATCACCTGGGGAAAGCCATTCCCCACGCCGACGCACTCAGCAGAGCACCGCTACCAGAGACTCTCGACGATCCGGCACCAACAGTATCGGCGTTACAAATCGAGACGCTCAACTCGCCTCCTATGACCGCTCGAGATATTGCGAGATAGACCAGACGAGATCACACCCTAGCTCGAGTCCTAGGCTGGGTAGAACGTGGATGGCCATTGGACCAGGTCCCAGATGACTTCGCGCCATTTAAAACAAGACAGACTGAACTTTTTTCTCAAAAAGGCTGTGTCATCTAGGGTGATAGAGTCGTCATTCCAGAATGACTCCAAAACTCGCTGTTACAAATTTTGCACGAAGGACATTCCGGGATCGTGCGGATGAAAGCACTCGCACGGAGCTACGCTTGGTGGCCAGGCATGGACCGACACATCAAGCAATGGGTCAAGGCCTGCACCAAGTGCCAACAAAACAGCAACGCACCACCAAAAGCTGCACCGACTGAATGGGAGATGCCACGTGGACCCTGGTCCAGAATCCACCTGGATTTCGCAGGGCCGATTAAAGGACATACATTACTATTGACTGTCTATGCATACTCTAATTGGTTGGAAATTCATCGAATGACCAATACAACCTCCGAAGCTGTCATTAACGTCCTCAATAGACTCTTTGCAACTCATGGATTCCCGGATGTCCTGGTGTCCGACAACGGACCACAGTTTACAGCGCTAATGTTTGAACAGTACCTTGCTGATAATGGCATCTGCCAGGCGCTCACCTCACCGGTGCATCCTGCTACCAACGGCCGAGTGGAACGCATGGTCCAATTTGCAAAAAAGACTTTGCAAAAAGTGGACTATGATAATATTGACGAAAAAATAAACCGCATTCTACTTCTACAACACATCACTCTGCACAGCATAACTGGCAGAACTCCTGCAGAACTTCTCATGGGGCGAAAACTCTGTTCCCGCCTCGACCGATTGCACCCTGCTTACGAGCCAGAAAAGCCTGCAGGATCCAGCAGACGCTACCGTACCTTTAAGGTAGGCGACCCCATTTATGCAAGAAATTTATTGGGCGACCCGGTTTGGACTGAAGCAACGATAATACGCGAGACTGGGCCCAAATCCTATGTTGTAAAATGTGTTGATGAAAGACTGTGGAAATGACATATTGAGCAATTACGGTCACGACTCCTTTTGGCCAGCCAGCAACTCCCCTACGACCAAACTGAGGGGGGGGAAGGAATGGAAGAAGACGACATTCCAGGGAACCTGTTCCAAGAGAGTGATGAATCTAGTGAAACTCAGGAAATGGAGCAGGAGGAAGAATCGTACACTCCAAGGGAAATCACACCAGAACGAGAAGCTGAGCCACTACCAAACAACATTTTACCTCAACAGGACTGCACACAGCCAGTCCAAAGAAAATCTAATAGACCCAAAAGACAACCGTCCTATTTGAAGGACTATATAACCACACCATAATTGAGGAGCCAGTGGGAAGGGGTGTTATGTATGTAAATAGTTTAAATAAAAGCAAGCTTGGGGTAAAGTGCAGGGTTCTGGCCCTGCACTTCTGATTGGGTGTTAAGCGGCTCGATCAGATTGGTTGGGTTCAGAGAATCTGATTGGCCCTTAACGAAGGACTCTTATTGGTTCTGGAGCTAGCGTCTTACAGCTCCCTATTGGTTGTTTCACATTAAGGTCACCTATATAAGGCAGAGTTGTTGTTGTTCACTCTCTTAAGTCTCTTAAGTCACTATGTAATAAAGAGCTGAAAGTTCACCAACTAAGATTGTCTCCATTCATTTCACCCATGCTTGAAACTATATCACTATCTATCTATCTATCTACCTATCAATCACTTGTTATAGAGAGACACATTGTCAGCACAACCTGCTTAGTTATTGTACGTTTACACATTATGCTAGGATAATTTACCTGCAAACTGTTCCTTTTTCCCAGGGAAATCCCTACCAAGAAAAAAAAAAAAAAAAGCATTCACAGTTTTGCAACAAATTAATGTGATAACCTATGCTCCTACTTGAAACCTTAAATTTTTAAAAGCTTCATCATTTTATTTCAGGGTACACAGCCAATGCACATCGTGGTCCCACAAACAATAAAACTTGCTGACAACAAGGTCATCCAGCCAAACTCTATTGGCAAATAAGCTGAATTTCAGTGGAATGCTTCTTTTTCATTTCCTCCCCAAAATTAACTCCGAGAAACAGCCACAACCACCATTGGGAGGCAACCTTTTGCTCGGTTCATGATATTTTAGAGATCCTCAGGGATGGTTGGAAAACATCATAAGAGTAAGGGAATGGAAACAGTTTGTTATCTAGACTTGTTCTTTTCCTATTTCTTCCTCCCTTCCAAGAGGTGAACATGTGGTAGTTACTAATGATGTCAGTAGGTCCCTAGATGTTTTCCTGAAGTCCTTTAGAACATTGTGTAACTACGTTGTGATATTTTGTCAGTCTTTAAAGATAGGCAGGTGAGAAAGCAGTCCCCACGAGAAATACTAGCAGTCTACTTTACTGATATTGAGTATAATTACAGCAGAATCTTGAATGCCTTAGTATTTCATTTCTCTCCTTATTAGTTTTTAGTTCTTTTCTCACTCTGTTTTGTTTTCCTGCACCAATATCACATTTTACTAACAGTTTGATCCGTGTTGTGCTATACATACCTTTTCCATCGTTATCTCTTTTCTTTTCTACTCCTGTGACCTCTCTCTTCTGGTTCCAATCACTGCTAAAAAATTCAGATGGATAATTTCTAGTTTAGTTTGTGCTCAGCACAGTCCCCATCAATCTCTGTGGCTAGAGCAGAAGAAACCCACCTGAGATTCAATTCAGCCACCAAAAATATAGCTTAATAATTTATTAAGTATTAGTAAGCATAAAAAATTAACTGACAAAATGGGATAAAAGGCTGGGAAATTGAGAAACATGAACGAACAGACAGCAATTTACATTGTCTTTATAGCTACAGCAGAAAGCACAGAGCTTTTCGGAGCTATGGAAGCAGTACTAATGGATATTAACATGGGCAGCCCAAAAGGGAATGGTCTTTTTGTTATTCTATACTTGATCCTTTAATGTACATAATAGCAGCAGAATACAGTGAAAATTGGACATCATATGATCCCAATTCTACTTTGGGAAGAATTTGGTGGACAAGTGATCAGGCCTCCGAAGTCTTTATCCCACAAGATGCAGAGCACTGTTTTCCTCATTTTAATTTTTTAAAATTCAATCTGTGAGCAATTTAATTTAGGCTGGAAGGCTTATTACAGCCTAAATCTAAATATCACAAATGCTTGCCAAAGCCCCTCCCCCCCACAATATTCCATATTATTTATTTGAGAAAGCATCCTTTGCTTGCCAATATATAAATAAGTCAATAATCAATAAATCCATAATATTCTTAATTCTTTAGGGAAGTGGGATTTTAGTAATTTATTTAATAATTTAAGTAATGGTTATCAATAATTAAATTATTTAATAGCTTTTGGAATTATTTAATTATGAAAAATTTCACTTGCTTGAGATTGGTAGCTAGAGAAATGGAATAAATATTATGTTTTTAAAAGTTCAAACTGATCTGGAATAGGTATTAGTGGATTTACTTAGAAGTTTCTTGCTATGGTTTAGGATGTATTGGATTCGCTCCGACAGGATCAATGCTGACTTAAAAACTTCTGTGATAAGGAAGAGCAAGATCAAAGACATGGTACATCTGCATTTTGGTCATCAGATAGCATATTAGGTTTGTGTTCTTTGAGGCTGTATCTAAGTTTAGTTATTTTCTAGGATCTAGCCAACCATGGTACATTGAAACCAGAGGTGGTATTCAGCAGGATCTGACCAGTTCTGGAGAAACGCTGGCGGAAATTTTGAGTAATTAAGAGAACTGGTAGCGGAAATTTTGAGTCGTTCAGAATACCACCTCTGACTGGCCCCTTCTCTGCCTCCTGAGTCCCAGCTGATCGGAGTCCCAGCTGATCAGCTGGGTCTTCTTTTGTTACCTTGCACAGGAGAACAGAGCTGGAAAGCAGGTTAGTGGGGTGGGTAGAGAATGGGGATTTTACAGTATCCTTCCCCTGGAGTGTGGTGGGAATGGATATTTTACAGTATTCTTCCTCTGACATGCCCACCAATCCACACCCACCAAGCCATGCCACGCCCACCAACCCACAAAACCAGTAGTAATTTTTTTTTAATCTCACCACTGATTGAAACACACCTGTTCTAGCTTGCAAACAATTTATCTGCAAGATGTTACTCAAGACAGAAGATCTTAAAGTAAAAATATATCTATCTATTATCTATCTGTTCCTGCATGCATGGGGTCATAGGCATTTACAATTGAAACAAATATTGGTCTAACTTGAAATAGATAACGAGGGGAAAAGCACACCCAAATTTATATCTTCCTATATGTAATAATTATATTGCCATCAGCATTGACAAAATAATGTGGGTTTTCTGTGTAAAGTACATTATAGACAAAGAGTAAAAAGTGTAGGTGTTAAGCTAAGCTTAGAAAGCAGTTACCTTATTTTATCTGGGCTGTTGCTGGGCTTAACTTTGATTCTCTTATTGTGTTCTGTTTCTTAAACAGTTATTAAATGTAGGATCCTTCAAAAAGTGCTTTAAATAGATATGCAGCAATTCTTTTTGAAGCATTAAAGCAACCACATCTTTTTCTGAAAATGCAAGACTGCCTCAGATTCTGCTTTTAGTTGTCACTGCAAGCAAGAGTGGGGAACAAAAAACCAGGTTCCTTAATGACATGGAAAGAGATCATATGTACTGTCCTACTCCCAAACATCTATTTATAAAGTTTTTCACAGTCCAGGGTATAGAACCCATGAGCAAAATAACTGTGGTCATACAATCCACTACTCTATGGTTCACCGAGATACAGTATAATTTGTCAAATTAATCCAATTGTCTGGATTCACACATTATTCTAAATTGCAAACTAATCAACTATGTTTTAGTGCATTAGCACTTATGAATAAACTTGTGTACCCTTGGGCTGCATTACATATTCATCCACATTATGATCTCCCATGTGGACGTTCTTCTGCTTTTAAAATAGAGTCTGCCTTATCCCATACCAAAAATATGTCAAATTTAGATATTAAAAAATAGAGACACGTTATTTGCAATAAATTATGAAAACCTCATTGAGCAAATTGCTCGGGATGCTTGTGTAACTGCAGCAACTGATCATTCTATCTACTGTTCTGGATTTAACATATAACATGCCCTATGGGTTGAGCTCTGATCTCTTCAAAGAGGCACTAGGTGGCTTTGTCTGCTGATGAGCATGTAGGAAGATTTCCAGCTTTAAGAATGCAGCAGATATTACATGAATAAAATTCTCACATAGTCAGCATTTAGCCTCCATCTGTGGCTCAGCCTGAGGCTGAATACATAGCATGAATGCTCAGAAAGAGCTGGTGTGTTTATTCACACCAGAAGCAAGGAGAATGTTATGGAACAATTGAATGAAAAGGTTGGAAACCTGTGTGGTTGTGAAATGAATAGGATCAATACTAAATCTATCGAGGTTAATCTGATTAGGGATCAGTAAGTCTGTGTTCTGCAGGCACTGGGAGAAGAGGAGTCAACTTCAAAAGAAACTGTAGTCCTTTTCTCATATCTTCTTCCATGCATTGGTGGTATTCAATTTTTTTTTACTACTGGTTCTGTCGGTGTGGCTTGGTGGGCGTGGCTTGGTGGGGTGGGGGAAGGATACTGTAAAATCCCCATTCCCTCCCCACACTACTAACCTGTTTTCCAGCTCCATTCTTCTGTTCAGGGCAACAAAAGAAGACCCAGCTGATCAGCTGGGACTCAGAAAGCAGCAAATAGATGGGCCAGGGCCAACCAGAGGTGGTATTTACTAGTTCTCCAAACTACTCAAAATTTCCACTACTGGTTCTCCAGAATCTGTCAGAACTGGCTGAATACCACCTCTGGTGCTGAATAAATGCACGGAAGGGAAATAGGATTGAAATATTGGGATTGGAGCTCCTGTATCTCATCTTCAGCTGAATTTATGAAAGGTCAGACCAAGAGCAAAATAAAAGAGCAGGTATAAAAGAGATGTGCAAGGCTGATTTATATACTCTGCATGGAATCCTTTCCAAACCCCATCATGTTAATTCTCAAAGCAGTTTATTCTCTATTGATGGACTACCATACCATCTGTTTATAGGATTGTATTCCTCAGCACTGGATGAACTTTTCCAACAATGTATATTATATGGAGAAAAGTTCCTAGCGTAAGGTTCCAAGTGAACTGCTGAGTGTTGGAGTGTGCAAAATGAGCCAGCTGCTTCTACTTAACTCTTAAAGTTGGACAATAAATCTATGGAGGCCCAAGCCTTCTAAATCACATATGATGGAAAGTCTTCCCTTGTCTGCAATGAAGTAAGATTCAAAAATCTGGCCCATCAATTTGTACCCTTGGAGTAAAGGGGTAACACCTTGCTCTTTAGGCATTAAAACAAATTATGTTGCCTCTGAGTTTTACTCAAGTGTAATATGCAGCATATCAGAACCCTGCTATGTATTGCTTCCACTTATGACTGTTCACTTATGTACCCAGAATATATATCTTGAGAATTATGCATATTTATGCATCCATTTACATAACTAAGCATAAATGCTAAGGGAGAGGGAAGCAAGGGGGTGGGAAGAGAGAGAGAATATATTATTTTTGAGCATGTAGCACATTTACATATATTTTAACTGCATAGACTTATGCAAACACACACATATACACAATCTCTGCAGGCTTAGTAATGTGGTGTTGTTTTTTTATCCCCATTATGCCCTCAGAAAGCTGATAACTTTGAGAGAAGAAATAGATGGGTCAAATGGTGCATGAAACTTCCCATCACACCAGGGCTGCTTGGAACAATTGTAAAGATTCAGAAAACCCAGGATAATTTTGCCTTCTGTATAACTCTTATATTCCCGCAATAGTTCTGCAGCTAAAATGCCAGTGTTTTAACAGATGACTATCCTAAACTCACAAAGGAAAGAAAGCTCTTTTTTCACATAATGGCAAATTGATTTACTACACTGATGCTGTTCCGTACTAGCAGGCTTGAAGGCCTGCATTCCTATTGGTCCGGAAAAGCCGGGCCATGATTGGTCGCTATTGGGACACTCTGATTGACTCATATAGGGCTTGATGCGAATGGCCAAGCGCAGCAAGCTCAAAAACCTGTCATTGGCTGCTTAGCCACAGCCAGCTCTATAAAAAGAGCAGCCGCAGCTAGAGCTTTGTCTCAGTATCTGGTTGCTTAATAAAGAGCTGTTGTTCACTACCATGAGTCTTGTCTCTCCTTGGGACCCACCGTCCAGACTTAACACTGGCGACGAAGGTGGGATACTGAGACAACAGAGCTGATCAGCACGTGGCAGGCAGCGCAAAGACAATCCACAAAATGGCCAGCAGCGCCATGCCACCCGCACTACTCAAGCCGGCCAGCGAGGACTGGGAGTCCTACATTGATCGTTTCCAAATGTTCTTGGAATCGAACAACCTGAAAGACGCCACCGGCAGCAAGAAGCGAGCTGTCTTTCTGACACACTGCGGACCCGCCATTTTTAAAATGGCCAAGGCACTCATGAAGCCTGCTGATGTCAAGACTATGGACTGGGACAGCCTAGTTCCCATCCTCCGAAATCACTACACCCCGGCTGTACCACCCTTATCAGAAGGCATGACTTTTACCAGCGTGATCAGCGTGAGGGTGAGAGCATCAGTGAGTTCGTATCTGACCTGACAGACCTAGGGGGCTTGTGTGGGTTCACTAACCTAGATGAGGCCATGCGAGACCAGGTCATCCTCGGCCTAAAAGATCCAGCACTCCAAAGCAGGTTGATGGCAAAGGGTGATATATCCCTCGCCGACACCATAGTCGAAGCCACAGCAGCTGAAGCTACACGTAAGTCAGCAGCACAAATGTGGCATTCGAATGGAACTGACCGCAAATCCACCAGCGAGCCGGCCACGACACCAGAGAAACTTGCAGCCTCCACCCACCATGGCGACATCGAATCCCCCTCTGACAGCGAAGAAGAAGAAGTTCACAGACTTCAGTCTGAGCATGAGTGGCAAGACCGGCAGGGTCGCAATTTGAGGTACCAATGCGCCGGCTGCGGTGGGGATCACCCACGTTCCGAATGTATGTTCCTGGACGCTGTTTGCCATTTTTGTGGGAAACAAGGGCGTATTGCTAAAGTATGCCGCAACAAAAGAAATTTCAGCCCTCAGTACCAGGGAAACAGCCCGAGAAGGCAAGATGGCAACCCTACCAAAAACTGGGACCGCTTGACCGACAACCGATGGAGCCGGGACAACAGAACCAAGAAATTCAGTGAGGCACCACGAAGAGAGGAAATGCACCAAACAGTCATTGTCAGCCACGCTTCACCAATCAACACACGAAAAATCCGTATTGAGGTCGATATCGAAAACCGACCATGCACCTTGGAGGTAGATTCCGGCTCCTACCTCTCTATGGTATCCTGGCAGACTATTAAGCGTATAATACCCAGCATATGCTGCCATGAACTGAGCAACCAGAAATTAATTTTGAAAGACTAACCGCATTCCAGTAGCAGGGGTAGGACATTTCAAAATCTCTTTCAAAGACCGTACCAACATTTTACCACTCACCATCATCGATAAGGACCGCCCCGGTCTACTCGGGTTGCAATGGTTCGCACCGTTAGGGATCGAGATGGCAGGCATCAACCACACAGAGGATGAAGACTGGGAAGCAATGCTCGTCCGGGACTTCCAAGAGGTCTTCAGTGAAAATCTAGGCAAGTACAAGGGGTCCCCAATCTCCTTTAACCTTAGCCCGACATTGCTCCCCTCCGTCTCAAACCGCGCCAAGTGCCTTTTGCACTCAAGCCTAAAATAGACGAACAATTAGACAAACTAATAGCACAAGGCGTATTAGAACCCATTGATCATGCCCGATGGGAAACACCAATTGTCACCCCTATCAAACCAGATGGCTCCCTGAGAATTTGTGAGACTACAAGGCCACCCTCAACCATGCATTGCAGTAGAGTGCCTACCCTGTGCCCGTAGTCCAACATCTCCTACACTCACTGGGGGATGGCAGAATCTTTGCAAAGCTCGACCTGGCTCAAGCTTATCAATAACTGCCAGTCGATGCTGAAACCGCCGAGACTCAAACAATCGTAACTCATCGAGGGGCCTTTAAATGCAACCAGTTTGGAGTCAGCGTTGCACCTGGGGTTTTCCAAAGCCTAATGGAAAGACTAATACAAGGAATTAAAGGAGTCGTACCCTATTTCGACAATGTCTTAGTAGCAGCCCCCAACAAGCAAGAATTGGAAAAAAGACTGAGAGCGGTATTACAAAAATTTAAAGACTCAGGCCTCAAGGTAAAGAAAGAAAAGTGCCAGTTATGTACTGAAAGAATTGAGGTCCTCAGGTACCTCCTTGATGAACAGGGAATTCACCCTACCAACAAGAAATTAAGGGCCATCAAAGAAGCCCCAAGGCTAAAAAAACAAAACAGACCTCCAAGCATTCCTTGGACTCATTAATTTCTATAATATTTTCCTATCCCAGAAAGTGACTGTCGCGGAACCTTTGCACAGACTCCTCGATAAAAAGGCTTCCTGGATATGGGGACGGTGAGAAGAACATGCTTTTCAACAAATAATTTTTTTTTTAACTTCCGATGCAGTCCTCATTCAATATAACAAAACCCTACCACTGACTGTTACTTGCGACGCATCACCCTTTGGTGTTGGCGCAATTTTAAGCCACACTTTGCCAAATGGAACAGAAGCTCCCATTGCATTTTTCTCCAGAACCCTGTCCAAGCCGGAGAGAAACTACAGCCAGCTGGACAAAGAAGCCCTCGCCATCGTTTCAGCAGTAAAGAGATTCCACGAATACATTTATGGTAGGACATTTTCCATTATTACAGACCATAAGCCCCTACTTGGCATATTTGGCGGGTAACAAGCCCACTCCACACATCCTGTCACCTAGAATGACAAGATGGTCTGAATTTCTTGCCGCTTATAATTACCAATTAATACATCGCCCAGGCAAGACTATTTCACACGCCGATGTGTTAAGCCGTTCCGCCTTGCCAGACTTGCAAGATGACCCAGCACCCACATCACCAATTTTGCAAATAGAAAAGGTACCCATGCCACCATTAACCGCGCAAGACATTGCCCACAAAACAAGAAAGGACAAACGTTTAGCATGAATTTTCAGCTGGGTGGAGAGGGGATGGCCAGAAAATGAGCAAAATGAACTTTTTAAACCGTTTAAAAACTGGCAAACTGAACTCTTCTCACAAAGGGGTTGTGGGGAGACCGGGTGGTAATACCAGAGACACTACAGAAAAAAGTTTTAGACTTGCTGCATGAAAGGCACCCGGGCATCGTACGTATGAAAGCCCTGGCCAGGAGCTATGCTTGGTGGCCAGGCATGGACAAGCAAAGTAAAACCTGGGTCGCCGCTTGTAACAGAAGCCAAAAGACTCGCTCGGCTCCCCCAAAAGCCCCACCATTAGAATGGGAGACACCTAGAGGTCCTTGGTTGTGCATCCATATTGACTTCGCAGGGCCGACCAAGGGGCATACCTTCTTTATCACTGTTGACACTTACTCAAATTGGCTCGAGATGAGCAAAATGAAGACAACCACCACAGAAGCTGTCATCAAGAAATTAAATAGACTTTTCGCCACGCATGGTCTGCCAGATGTGATAGTATCTGACAATGGCCCACAGTTTACCGCCTTGGCTTTTGAACAATACTTGGCAGACCACGGCATCCGACACGCATTGACATCGCCAGCTCACCCGGCGGCGAATGGCAGAGCTGAATGCATGGTTCAATTCACAAAAAAGAAACTATTCAAAGAATTGAACATGGCGACATCCACGAAAAAAATCACCAAAATGCTTCTGATCCAACACATCACGCCCAACACCATGACCAACAAGAGCTCAGCAGAACTACTCATGGGCCAAAGACTCCAGTCACCCCTAGATCATCTGCACCCTGCCTACACCCCAGAGAAACCCCCGGGATCCTCTAGCAAAAACCGCGCCTTCAAGGTAGGAGACACCGTGTTTGCAAAAAACTTTGCTGGAGACCCACTATGGCTCCCTGCGAAAATCACCCAGATCACCGGCCCCCGATCCTACCAGCTCGAAACCACTGATGGTAGGTGTTGGAAATGCCACATTGACCAGCTGAGGTCCAGGCTGGCCATTTCTCCATCCAAAGACTCCAACCAAGAAATCAGAGGGGGGGGGCAGAAACCTCAAACTCTGAACAAGAACCAGGTTCTGAACAAACAGAACAACAAACACTTAACCAACTAGATTTACCACCTGACAGGGAACCATGGCAGATGGGTTCTTCACCTGGAAGCAGCAGCTGGACAAGCTCTACCAGCTCAAAAAATCCAGACGGGAGCAACAGAGCAAATGACTCAACTGACCCAGATACACCAGGTGGGATTTGCAGCTATGGGCCCGGTCATCCTTCCAGGCAGTTCTTTCGAGAAGCTTGAGAGCGTCGCGGAGCCCGTCCGAACCCGAAGATGACCAAAGACATTGTGAACTGCGCAAGTCAAGTAGACTGGTCCGAAGACCCACCTACTTGCATGACTATGTTTCTCCGCCCCTTGGACGAAACCAAGGGGGGAGGGGTGTTCCGTACTAGCAGGCTTGAAGGCCTGCATTCCTATTGGTCCAGAAAAGCCGGGCCATGATTGGCCGCTATTGGGACACTCTGATTGGCTCATATAGAGCTTGACGCAATTGGCTAACACCAAGCGCGGCAAGCTCAAAAACCTGTCATTGGCTGCCTAGCCGCAGCCAGCTCTATAAAAAGAGCAGCCGCAGCTAGGGCTTTGTCTCAGTATCTGGTTGCTTAATAAAGAGCTGTTGTTCACTACCACAAGTCTCGTTTCTCCTTGGGACCCACAGCCCAGACTTAACAGATGTTACAAAAAGATGTGGTATTGAACACTTCCCCACTTCCCCAAGGTTACAATTTTTAAGCCTTTTGCCCAATCTATATAATGTTATATGACTTACAAGTGGTTGATATTCAAATGATGTACATAAATTTACTTTTTGTCTTTATCAGATACATCCCATTGTTTTCACTGTATCTGCAATAATCAGATCTTTGTAGAACACAAGGTATTTATGGGATATTAGAAGTAAATTATGAGCTTTGATGGTGAGACTTTCTCCACACAATTAGTAAAAGCAGTTTAATATAGAGCAATGGAGAGAGTATATATATACACATGCTAGTCCCTAAAGAAGCTGGTGAACTTTACTGGTGATTATTCACAGCTTTAATGTTTGATTTTATGATTATCTATTTCCCTGAAAAGTGGGATTATGTTCTTCATTTGTAATTGCATAAATATATACTACCAGGAAAATAAGTGAAATTAGCAATTGATTGGATTTTTTTATTTTCATTAATGCTTCTGAATTCTATAAAAGTCATGGATGCAGGATGATGGGATGAAGCAGTTATATAAATATCGGTGTAGAATGTATTTGGGAAAAGATAAATACAGAATGAGTGGTAGAGGTGGAATTAATTAATAATAATAACAGCAATAACAATAATAACAACAGTAATTGGAGCACTACTTGAATGTTATCGACATTGGCAAAAATCAAGATCAATCAATTGCAAAAAATAATTTTACTGGAAATAGCTTAGATCCTGCATGATGCCTTTAATGCCATCAAATAATAGCATCTGCCTATCTCAGGTCCTCGGGAAGGACTCGATAGGTGAATAAACATGCCAAATCCAGTCCAATTCATTGTTTGTGCAATGAATAATAATAACTCCTAGTGAGGAACTGTCTTGGTGTGGTTTTGTATTCTCTGAGAAAAATGAGAGCTTCAATCTACATAGATCTCATCAGAGGATGCAGATTTTCTGTAAATTATATCTCACCATACCATAATTTACAGAAAATCATATTGGATCAGTCACCCCAAGGGTCAATAAGGACCACAGTAAATGTTGGAGTTCCTGGACCTCTGATAACAAATGGGCCGCAAGATTATCAGTTGATAAGCAACTGTAGGACTATTAGAAGAAAAGGTGTTTTCTTTCAAGCAAATATATAATGATTGAAATAATAGAAATCTGTTATTACAAACCAAGTCCAACAAGGAGAGGGTATCTGAAAAGAATGCACCAGTTCAAGAAAGAACAACATCCATTTGCAGAATTTACAGAACATAGATTAGCAGATTAATATTGATTTATAATATGAAATTCAGGATTCACAGAGGTAGAATTGGAGGAATTGCAAAGGTCTACCCAAGCCATAGAAATCAAATCTTACTAGAAGTAATTCAGACGATAGAGTCAAATGAGGAGAAATCAGCAGTACAAGAACCTAGCATAGTTCTTGAATTATTTTCATTCCCAAACCAGGCATGCTTTCTTCTGCTTTCTCACTAGAAACTACAAATCCCTCTCACTGAAAAAGAAGAATTAAAAAAGCTGAGTATCTATGAAACCACAAAACCAACAGAATAAGACTGTTTAACTGAAGCTTATTCCAAATAAACAACTAGCACAAGTATTAAAAGATGCTAACATTATAATATCAAATATAAGTACCAGCTCAATGCAAAAAGACAAACCACATGATGTACAACTTGAGTAATGATATAATGGGATACAAAATCAATAAATAGGAGAAAAACAAAGGAGTGCACCACAAAAATATAAGGTCAGGCTGGAAAATATATCAACCTAGTAAAATAAAATCACACAGACTATAAATGACAACATAACAAAATGGCAACTATGGTATCCTTGAATATCTGCAAGAAATACCATTTGCCTGAAAGCAAGAAGTAGACATAGTAGTAGAAAATAAAGACAATAAAGTGCTCTGGGACATTAGATTTCAAACAGATAAGCCCCAGACTTCTATAACTGTCAATCAGAAAGACAAAAAAAGTCTGGATAGTGCATGTGGCAGTACACAGAGTAATTGCAAACTTTAAAAACATTAGGATTAAAAGTAAGGAACTTAGTTTGGTTGTTTTCCCATCTTTCATTTTTTTTACCTTTGAAATCCCAAAGCTACTCAATTGATCTTTCTTTGTTTTTCTTTGGTGAGAAGGAAATCCAGTTGCCTTTTTTTTTGGTGGGGGTGGGAATAGCACTTTTGGGGAAACCATGACTTGGGTAACTGAGAATCTCCACAGACATTTCCTTTGAAGAGTAAAAATACGTTCTTTCTTTAAATTGAACTATAAACAAAATATGAACCATGTTGTGTGTATTTGTGTGTGTGTCTCTCTCTCTTTTGGTAACATAAAATACATAATTATACCTTCTAGAAGTATTTAACTTTCTATCTAAAAATTAATCAGTGCTTCATTTTTGTATGATAGTTTGATTTACACATACATATGTGTGTATGTGTAAATCAAACTGAATGTAATAGCTTTTACTTCTGAAATCACCAGGATTTTATACAAATAATTCAAGGGACTGATGAGTCAGGAAGCCTGTGGTTTGAATCTTGTCCTATGAAATTATTAGGTGGCTTCAGATAAATTGCTTCCCTTTCACTTCAATTTTTCATTACACCCCCTCACTATACATTCACTAACTATACATATAGATAAACCTACTTAAAATATATCAAACACTTGAATGCGCTGTTCCAGTCTTTTTCAAGCCAAGGGTTTCCAGATGGTGGCTGGGAAAGTTGTAATCTATCACATCTGCAAGACACCAGCACAGTTCATTTGTTCAATCTCTCTCTGTGTCTTTCTCCTGTATATATTCTGCATACCTTTAAAATACTATTTTTCTACATGGTACTTCCTGTGTAAAGATGGTCTGGATTTTGTTTACCAATATTATGTTATTTAAAAATGAAGTTTAGTTTATTTAGGTCTAGTGGAAAACTCCCCAGTACCAACAATATTATATTTCATTAAAGTTTGCCATTTTTGGACCATATATTGCTGGATTACTGTCCTCTTCTCCCAAATAGCTATGAGAATACAAAAGCATATCCTTGAAAGATAAATGCCAACTAGCCCATAATAATGTGAACTGCTGTGTGCCTAACTGCACCTTTTAGAAAAGAATATAATCTGCAGCCCAGTGAGTGGCAAAGTGAAAATGGCAGATAAATGGTGCAATAATGAAAGACCAATTGCTTTGTAAGCAATTTCATTTGCATTGCTCTCTTCCATTCCCCCCCCCCCCCCTTTTACGGTGCTGGTTTTTAACTGACTCCTCCACATTTGTGACACTATCTGTATCACTGGAGTGGAAGTCGCAAATGGATTTGTAACTGCATCAGAGAGGGTAAAATAATTCTCCACAGAGGTCAGTAGAAGTGAAGAGGCATCATCCACCCAAGTGAACCCCTTCTCAACATGAACTGGCAGCAATGAACAGTGCA